>JAULBZ010000111.1:0-41539 GCA_032360805.1 Neoturris breviconis
TCAGGTTTTAACACGGTGCTGTATAAGCCGGGTGGGCGTGATTCGTTGCAAGAATTCGTTCTGGACGGACGGACGGAAGGACGGACGGACGGACGGAAGGACGGACGGACGGACGGAAGGACGGAAGGAGACAGGATCGGTAAACCAAACAATCTCTGCTTTTAGCGAGATTGAATAATAATAATAATATTTAATAAAATAACAGAGACTTGTTTTAACAATATTTTATGTTTTCAGAAAAATTACCCTCTGTTTGGGATTCAGTTACCCCCAGAAAATAAACAAAATATTTAATATCCTGAATCCCACCCTTAATAAAAGTTATGGAAAGTCACCAAATTTCAATACGAAACCATTAATAGGAAAAAAGTTATTGCAAAATAAATATGCCGCAAACACTCCGTCCCCTTCCCCCCTCCCCATAGCTAATAGGGTTAAATAGATGATTTATACCATAGTTCAATAATAACTTTAATTTTTTAGTATATTCGTGTCATTGATGATATCGATCCCGAAAAATTGTTCAACACATTGAAAGAAAATGGAGATTGGGAGATTAATGAACCTCCAAGTCTGTTTTTATCAATTACTGGTGGAGCAAAGTCCTTTGATTCAAGTGAGAAACTACTGGAAAGATTGAGAATAGGGCTCAGAAAGGTAATACATTGACATGCCATAAAGTAAAGCAAGTTATTGCTGTATCACCCTTTTACAGATTACTTCAAAGCATTTTTTGTACCTTTTTATCTGTGAGAAATAAAATATTTTATGTTTATTATGTAAAATATTTTATGCAAAAAATGATTACTATATCATCCACCCTGTTATTGCAGAAGTCATATACCAAGAAAATAGGAGTATGAATTTTACATGGTTATATGTAGTGGTCAAGATAAGAGGCAATGATCATTATAAAGGAGGGATTTATTAGCATAGATTCAGACTTTGCAGCCTGAAGCTTTGCTTAATCCTATCAACCATGGGCTTTTTTTTCGTTCAAAACCATGGAGTGGGAGAGCATAAAGTGCCCCATGGTCATTATTTACTGAATCGCTAACGCTTATGACATGAAACTTCGTACACTTATAGAACAACTCAATACAAACACTTTGGCAAAAAAATATTTACTTGATGACATCACCAGCACCTGCTATGATGTCATCAATAACATCGAACCACTAACGCATATGGCATGAAATTTGGTACACTAATAAACCAGGTCAATACAATCGTACAAAATTGGTACCTGTTATGACGTCATCATTCACAGTAAATTTGCAGTCTGTAAAATATACTATCTGGTCTGTAAAATATACAATTTGGTCTGCATTTGTTGAAAAGATAACCTGGCAACAACAGAGACTTTTTTGAGCAATATTTTATATTTTCAAAATAATTACCACCTGTTCAGGATTATGCTACCCTCGGAAATATAACCCAAATATTTAAAAGAACCGATACCAATACCAAACTATTAATAGGAAAAACGTTATCACAAAATAAATAGTTTTGTTAACTATGGATAATTTCCCTGTAGCAACATAACTTTTGACAGGCGGTTATTAATAAAAAAAAAATCTTGCTTTTGCTTAATAAATATTTTGGTATATAGTTCTTAAAAAAAAAGATTTTTCGCCTAAATTTCTTTTTTGCACCACCTGTTTTGATCCTATTGATGTCATCAAAAAAATAATTATGCCGAAGAGTTATTATTGTGTTGAACTAACTTTAGGAAGTATAGCAGAAAGAAACCCCAATACTATAGCATGTTCCCAGCAAAAGTTATAGAGGGCGGGCACAAAGTGCCCTGCCCCCCTATACATTCAAAGCCCCAAAAAGCCCATACCAAATAGGGTCAAGAATCACTCCTTCACATTATTATGCAACACTTTTAGGTTGTATCTACAACAAATGTTTGGATTGTGACTGGTGGTACAGATACTGGTGTTATGAAATTTGTTGGTGAAATTATGGAAGGAGGAGAAACACTTAAGAACGTCAAATTAATAGGTGTGGCAACGTGGGGGATGATAAGAGCTCGGGATTCATTGGTAACAACTTCTACTAAATCACATGTTCAATATCCACCACAGAAGAATGGCCACAAACGAGAAAACGATTTTGTTGGAATGGAAAGCTATCAAGGAGATGGACAGGAAGGAGCATTTTTAGACAAAAATCATACGCATTTTATTCTAGTTGATGATGGTAAAGTTGGAGCATATGGAGGGGAAGTTCATTTCCGTGCTTTACTGGAAAGACATATTATGAAACTTCAGGCAAAAGGTATGTTGATCAAAATCAATATACCATATTCCTTTATTCGCTCTCGTCAATTTATTTTTTTGTTGTACTTGTTTTATTTCTGATTGGTTTTACAGCTGTGAAAATTAAAAACACAGTTCTGACTAAATTGTAAGTAGGCATCCACTTACTGTTGTCGATATCATATCCACAACAGCAAGTGACTCTTCATCTCATCTGAGAATAAATTAAATAAACTTACTGCATCACTGCAGTGGAGTTTGAATGTGCACACCACCATATACATTTTGATGTATTTTTAATATTTTTTTAGTTGGAAAGAGACTCTCTGTGCACTAAGATTATACGGAGAATTTATAACTTGTAAAAGGCCTAATATTTTGATATGTTTAAATTAAAAACATCTACTTATGGATCACTATAAACTGTATTATATCTTTGCATTATTTTGGAAACAATAGACATCTCCGTCGTCAGACAGTACAAACGTGTGACAATGAAGGTGTCTATCACCTCCGAAATATTACAAATGTATAATAAACTTTGGAGTGATAGATAGATGTTCTTAATTCCAATACATATACAACACTCTAAGTAGATGTCCTATAAGCAACTTTGATATATTGTTCTAAATATTGTTCCTTTTTATCAAGGCATTCACTAGTTACTCTGTTTGCTTTGTTAAATTTACTCTATCTGATTATGCAAACCTTCAGAGATGTTATGATAACGCCCAATACAATGATTTTCAGAATTAGAAGAAAAAGAAAAGTCCAGATATACAGATGTAGATGCGAATGAACGAAAACCGTCATCATCACAAAGAAAGAGACCATGTAAGCTGTATTGTAAGAGCTGTGATCGAAATAAGAGCATTAATCACTGTGGAGGAGAGCTTTTTAGCATAGCTTTAGGCTTTGTTGCTGCAGGCTATACCCAAAGATATTATTTCTTCCACAGAGCCTCTTTGCTCTTAATTCAACGAATTTAGTGGACTATGGAAAATATATTGTTTTCAGTGACTGCGTATGGTCATGGTTTGTTTTACATTTTTGACCATCATCTATTTATTCACAATCCTTGTCAAATCTATGATCGAATTATTTCAGAAAATATAAATTAGCGCCGGTCTCTAATAAGCGTCTCCTCAGAAAATGATCCCTTAGAATGCATCACTGGAGCAGTTTCTAACATGGTGCAGAGGAATATATGTTGATAGACGAAGAAAGCACAGGAGAATGAATTTGTGGGCATTTCTTAATTTTGTTAATAAAAGTTACATAACATAACACATAGATTATTCTGACATTTTTTCTATGTACCTGCCATCCTAATTTCCCAAATAAGTGCCAGTCTTCTATTCGCGCTCCCCCCCCCCAAATTCTATATTTGGAATAAACACCTGGGGTTCTACTCAGAGCATTTAAGACAGCTGAACGTGGAAAAAAAAATAATTATATATTACGAAAAGTATACAGTAACTTAAAATTTAAAATATCTCCAGTACCAAATAAGTGAGGGAGACGCTTATTAATTTTTGGAATAGAATAGTGGTAAGTTAGAATAAATTAACTAAACGAATAGTCCCTAAACAATTGCCAGCTACACAAACTCTGGAGGTAAAGATAGTAAAGTATCGTTGCTATCATAAGTATAGGAATTTGCCACCCTCTCCCCCCTTTCGCTTATTCCATCCCCCGCTTAATAAATTTTGAAAGATTTCCAACCTCCCTCCCCCCTCTTGTTCCTACCACTTCGTTTATTTGATATTCAACCAACAAAAACAAATGAATTTCACAGAGAGGTATTCTCAACTAATGCGATGGATTGGGTTCTTTGGTAAAAGAAACTCATTCATTGCAAAGTCATTGACTAAGGTAGCCTTTACATGGTCCGCGAAATGAGTTTTACCCTAAACGATCTTACATTTCATTGGTTTATTTGTACAAAGAAAACAATCAAATGCAAGATCGTTTAGGATGAATCTCATTTAGAGGTCCATGTAAAGGCTGCCTTAGTATTTTTCTCTGTAAATTTAATTCTTGAGACGGTCTTGAACAACGTGTTTTGTTTGTTTTGTTGTGTTTAACTGACAACATTTAAATTTACAGTTGCAGCTGCAGTTCAAATTGTAGTTGGAGGTGGATTGAATACATTCAAGCAAGTGTTAGATTGCATAAGTACAGACAAGAATATAGATTGTCCAATTATGCCAGTTGTAATCATCAAAGGAAGTGGGCGTGCTGCTGACCTTCTAGCGATGGCATACTCATTAAATATAGAGCCTTCATATTGTTCCCTTGCTGATGCAGGTTATCATGTGACTTTATTGAAGCATCAAATTAATACTGGGTTTTCCGACCTATCTAGTAAGGATCAACGCAATGTACTTGGTATTGTAATGACAATTATGCATCATCGACAACATGTAGGTTTTCCTTTTTACACTTCAGTTGTGACTAAAATCTGAAACATTAAACTTAGATTATGTTCTGTTGTATATGGCTAGGTGCATTATTTTTAGCCAAAATAAAACCTTTGAACATATTTCCACTCAAAGTAATCAGAGTGTGCTCTATAGCAGCCTTTACATGGATCCCTAAATGGGTTTCACCCTAAACGATCTTGCATTTGATTGGTTTCTTTGTACAAAGAAACCAATTAAATGCAAGATCGTTTGGAGTGAAACCCATTTAGGGGTCCATGTAAAGGCTTCTTTATTCTCGAATGAAAAATATCTCATATCTCATTTACCCTATGTGATGTATGCTGGTCAGTGAATGGGAAACAAAATAGTAGTGCTTTTTTTGGCAGCGAAGTTTAAAACGAATATTGAATCATCGGAATATATCAATTAGGTATATAAACGTATTTATCTATAATCTACCACTAATAATATCTCATACGCTAGCTTGTCTAGCAGTGATGTCATTACACTGTCTGATTGACGCATATTTGTGTTCTTATATTTATATTTTTACACCCCACAAGCGATGTGAATGTGCTTTGAAAGACTTCTCTTCGGAGACTTGTGGCCACCACAGTCTAGTTGTACTGATGAGTACTGATATAGGACGAAACCGGTCTACAACTGACTTGGTGGTTGCACTGTTTCACATCTTACACTTGTGTTCTTCTATATGATAGGGGTCGCGTGAAGACATGGTATTCTCATACGCTAGCTTGACAAAGCCACGCATTTTCATATCACATTTCTCTTCTTTAATATTTTCATTAATTTTCATTAATTTTGAAAAATGTTTCGTTATCAGTTATTCACCTTGTCTTGTCATAGATAACAATATATTCATCTGATAGTGAAGAGAACATTGATGAAGCAATTTTATTAGCGTTATTGAAAGTGAATGTAGCGGATGGTAAGAATATTTCACCTTCGTTTTTAACATGCCAAGTTTGAATGTAGTATTGTTATCTTTATTCAGAGTTTGGGACTGCACCCTCTGTGTGGTGATGCTGTAGCAGTAACATGGGTGCGTGGGTATGTGTGGATCAGATCTGATTCAACATATCTGTGTAGTTAGTAATGTCTTGTAATGTCATTGTCTGTGCTATGTCCACAAACATTCCGTTGTTCTCACTTCAGGCAATATTAGCTAGGGATGTGTGACTTCCGATGGACCAAAGCTGTGTTTTACTTATAAGGGGCGCGATTAGCAACCTACGAATATAATTCTATAATTATATTGGAAAAATTCCATCAAATGTTTTGTCACTTTTTTCATTTTGAAGTTCTTTGGCAAAAAACTATTTACGACGGGGGTATCTGACTTTCTGACATTTCAAACAAATTTAATTTTTAAATAATATTTTCTTCAAAAGTTTTAAATTACTTAATTGTATTTGGAATTGAAACATGAAACTTTGGCCAATTACTACGTGTGGTGATGGAAATTAGTAAAGTTTTGTCACACAACCATTCAGTTTTTTCCGAATTCTCTGATTTTTCAATTTTCTATTTTTATTTTATTTTAATATAATTGCATATGATGATGTAATCAAAAACCTGCTGTTATATCACTCCAAATTTCTTACCCTCAGTTTTTACAAAAATGTGATTTTACACTTCACAGATTATTAATAGCCACAACAACGGATATTTAACACATGTTGGCAACTCAAAAAATATACCTAACTTTAGGTAAAATAACGATGCCAGTGTCAATGGTGCGTTGTGCATCTTGAAGTGTAAACCTGACTCAATAAAAAATTGTCCCGTCCATCATGGTAAGCATGGAAAATCCGTTTAAATATAGCTAATTTATATTGTTGAAGTTTTGTTGAAGAACATACTAACTATTCAATTTTTAATATTTCGTTATTGGACAATATTTATTTAGGAAAAGATATAAAAAAATTGACAAAAATTGGGACAAAATATTTTGATTTGTGAAAAATTCAGGTAAAACTATAGGTCGGAGATAATATAATCGGGAGTAAAAAAAACGTGGGTAATTTTAACAGGGGGAAATATTGGTAATTGAACAGAAATTTTGTGACTTTTCAGGGACCATCTCAAAATTTTCCTCCAAAACCAATGTTCAACAAAAATTCAACAAAAATGAATCTGTACAGAAGTGTGTTAGGTCAATGAGCTTGCAATGGATTGGTTACTAAGAAACCAATCCATTGCAAGATCATTGACTCAGTGCTCTCCTCAGCAGACTTTATTTTTGTGACTTTTTACCGTTTATTTTATTTGATCTATTTGTTATACGTTATGCAAGGTAGTAACTTCAGAAGTAAACAAAACTACGGAACAAAACACAATAATACCTTTAAAAGATCAGCAAAATAACGTTTCTGCAAAGAAACTTGCAATTTTTTGTGCCAACGCGGTATTTTTATCAGAGTTTTTAAAGAGTTTTCTATTTTGATGTATGGTATGAAAATTATAGCTGAGTGACGTTTGGTTGCAAATACATAAGGTGCATTTCAGTCGGATAAATAAACTAATTAAACTCACGACTTTAACTTTTAACTTTTAACGAAATTAACTTGCAAGTGAAAGACAAAAATGTTTTACGATTTGCATATGTTTCACTAAAATAACATATCACCACTTCAATTACCATTTAATTGCCTTGATTTCATATTATTTAAAACAGCCCTAGTTATTAAAATAATAACACTAACCTCTTCTTCCAAAGATTAAGAGATACTTGGCAGTACTTTTGTTAATTTACCTTTTTTTAGTCTTCTAAATTTTAAGTCAATAGTCTCTTTTATCGTGGTGTCCCAGGCTGGCAGTTCCAGGCAGCTGATTTGAAATCGATTCTTTTTTTATTATTATCGAAAAGAAGCTACATATCTTTGTTCTAATTGAAGTAAGGATAAAGTGAACATTTTCCTGCTCAGATAGGCGAAAGCAACGAGGTAGAATGGTCTAATGCATGTACCTTTATTACCTACCCTTCTGTTGTTGTTGTTTCAATCCCGTGTCATAGACAAACATTCAAAGTTCTCCTGTAGACTTTCTCTTATATACTTCCTTTGTCAGATTTGCTCAGTGCATAATAGCCTGTTCAGTCTAAACACAGACCATAGGACTGTCTCAGAACGACAGTTGTGAACTATATTATTTGAAGTATATATGTATTTTTATTATTTTGAGACCTATCGATATTTATTTCATACATTTAGAACATTTAGTGGTTTACCGTAGTGCTTTACAATAATCAATGTATGTGTGTGTTTGTCTTAGGTTTAACAACTCTACTTTTAAGTTTAATAAAATCACATGTTTTCAAAACGTTTTGGTGTTTTTTCTGCACTGTTTGCCTTCATAGCAAATAATTATTCATTAAATGATAGTTATTTTTTTTAAAAAAAATTTAATCTATTACATTCTGTATAACATCTTATTATCACAAATCAATAACCATTTGAAAGACTAAAGACTAGGAATCTCCACCACCAAGAGATTTTAGTATTCTCTTGATGTCCTCTTGGCTCTTTAATAGTGCGAAAGAGAGATTACTAGATTTAGCCTCTTCCAAAGAGACTCTCACCACGGATGAACTGCAATGTGGAACAGGCTAGTTAAACCGAAATGGTTGTATAAACGGCTTTATGACGGTCTGGTACGCATGGAAAGTGAGGTTTTTCACGCAAGGATGCATCTAGTTTATATTTTAAACGAGAAATTATATGGAATTTTTTTAATTTTTTTGCTGAATTAAGTTCCGTGATTTCCGTAATTTCCTGTACAAACTTTTCTTAACCCTAATAGTCCGCCCCCTAAAGATTTTTTTAATGCCATTTTTTTCGCTAAGGCCATCGACTTAAAACTTGGTGACGTTTCATATAATTCTATTCCACGTATCTTGGCTAAATTTCTAAGCTATACTCATTGTTGAGATGAAGGCTATATTCTGAAACCACCTAAATCAAAATTTCTGTTATTAAATTGCAAATTTTCTTCAAACGTAATTATGAATAGTTTAAGTTGTGTTTGAAATTGAAACAAGTAACTTTGTCTAAATGCTACTTTTGGTGATGTGAATCATGTAGTAAATTCTTGTAACATGACCATTCCGTTTCCCCTGTTCAAATTTCGGGTTTTTATTCGGGTTTTCGGGATTACTTTACCCTTTCGTAAAGTAAAACTTGTAAAGTAAGTTAAGAGGGTATTGATTTGCTCCCAATATCATAAAACAGAAATGAAAAATATTGTCTAGAACGTTTTTAATCGCATTTTATATGTAAAAATTCCATAGAAATAAGATTTTCTGGGGTCAGTTCCTATAAAAACAAAAATATTAATGACTTCAGTATTAATAACGCAATTAACTTCAATGATTAACTTTATGTCCTAAAAAATCCCGATTTTCACATGGTTTTGTTCAAAATATTTTTAAAAGCGGGAATATACGTTAAAATTTAAGACCTTGGCATTCAAAAACCGAAGACAGAACTTAAAAATGCAAAACAGAACTGCTCCAATTGCGCTTTGAATTATACTTGTTTTTTTAAAAAAAAAGAATTTAAAAAAACATTAGTGACATCATCATAAAAGTGCTGACATAAGCAAAAAAATATTCATGTCCAATTGTTCCTCTAATGATGGACTATAATCTTACCAAGGTGGAATCTGCCACCCAAAAAGTTTTTGCAGCCTCAAAAAAGCCCAGTCTTAGTAGGGTTAAGGTATCGCAGCATGCTAGTGTAATTGGCAGTATCAAGCCACTACTATTTCTTTTTTGAGTCCAAATTGCAATTAAGTGCAACTAACCAAAAGTCATTCTACCAACTCAAGTAACTTGCATATTAATTGTCATTATCTTTACTTTATAGATCATAGTTTACGCTCACCACACCCAGATTCACTACATGAATCAAGAATTGCACAGTTTTACTTAGCAATGTCTTGGAATCGTGTAGATATTGCTCGAAAGGAAATATTTCAAAATGGAAAAGTTGTCATTAAGCATGTATGAACAATTTCAAATATTATTTAGTTTGCTATCATATTGCCGCAGCCCAATTCGGTATCGACATTGCTAGGCAACAAGTTTTCTATTGAATTAAATTATTCCGTTCAATTGGAACTGAGTATCGGTAAAGTGACAATAGCCTTATATGCTGGGCTTTTTGGGGTTCCTTAATGCTGGGAGAGAGGGTGGGAGTGGTGCGAAAACTTTCCAACGACTAATAGGATTGAGATAAACCTTTCTAGAGTTATAGTTTATTATAAAAGGAACAAGATGGTACCAAATATTTTTTCTTAGAATTTTGATTAAAACAGTTCTACAAAAGCCCCCCTTCCTTCCATAAAATCTGAACGGCTCCATATTTTTCTTTCAAATTTACACCAACGATACTTCAAACTATAAACTATATTTTAGCATAAAAATAGTTAGCAGATGCTCTATTGTTTCATACTTATGACATCATTTTGTATGAGTATAACATTCTATGTAAAATAAACATCAGAAACAGATTCAGCATGAAATTTCGAATCCAACAGTGTGTTATATGAGGCATTAAAGAAAATATAAAAATATTTGCCTATTTTTTTGGTCTACCATTATTTACAAAGCTTTGAAATGCTGAAGATAAGCAAATTATTTTTAAAGAAGTTTTGAGCATGATATCACTTTTATTTAAAATGTTATGAACAATTTAATAGGAGGGGGCATGATGCAACCCCCCTCCCCATCCCCTAGGTCTAATAGGGTTAATTAATGCTATTTCACATCGTTTTCAGGGTTTTAGTGAAAATGTTAGAAAATACCAAAATTTTATCCGAATCTAAAAAGAATCTGATCGGAAAAATTGGGGGAAGCGGGTTAGTCACATGATCAGACTTATCAAACTAATTTATTTTGTGATTTTAAATAACTTCACCAAGTTTTGTAGTGAAAGCAATACTTTAACATAAGTGACGGTAAAATAATGATATTGATTATTTACACACGATTTTCTACTTTAAAACAGGTAGTTTCAGGTAATGATACATATCTTTTGATTTACTGGTACCATGTTCAAATTTCGTCAATATGTTATATTAAAACTAGTTTCAGTATCATCGTCATAGGGATTCGAAAGTTATTATAAAAAAATGTTGTAGGGGGGAGGGGAATCCGCTTGCCCCAGCATATATAGGGTTAAAAGCTACAATCTTAGAAATTAAATTTTAAAAATTTTGACAAACAATACACGCCACAAGTAAAATAAAAATGGGGAAAACGATCACAAGAAGTCCCTAGAGATTTATCTCAGAGATTTATCGAGTAGACTTAAGACTTAGGATCTTAGGAGTTGTTCCAAACTTGACGAATTCTGTTGTTTACAGCAGCCTAGCAGCCAGACTTTTGGAATAAATTCTAATTTTTGTGCCATTTGCCTTGCTAATTAAAATTTTAGACTTTTTCTCCCAGTTGAAATTTCGACTTTTTGCAAAAATGTCACTTTGTCTACAGAATCAATTTGCTATACGTTATGAGCGGCATTCAATATTAGGGTTTCAGTATGAGCTCCATATAAGAATTTGACTTAGAGAAAACATAACTTTACATAATTTTTCATGGGTAGGAATTTCATGTAGGAATTTGCACCATATGCAATATCTAGAGAAATGTCATAAAGCATTTATTTAAACAGATCATGCAGTTTTCTTTGGCCATCTAAAACAAACGACAGACAAAAAAACGTACTATTTCGTTTCTATCGGTTTTTAGAAGCATTGTTTAAAAAAGATTACAGTACAATCAATCATTTTGGAGAAATAGTCTAAATTAAATGGGTATACCTTTCTGAAACACCTCCACATAAAAGGTGGTACTTACCTCAAGATTTACCTGGTCTATGTATAATCAAAACATGCTCACTGATATCCATGTGCTTGAGACATTCTAACGTTTTTCATTTTTTCTTTGTAGGATCTTGAATTAGAAGGCATTATGATGGAAGCACTGCTTAACAACAAACATGACTTTGTTGAACTTTTGTTAGATAATCATTTCAATATCCACAAGTTTTTAACCTATAAGAAACTTGAATCACTTTATCAAGAAGTATGCAAAAGTTTTTTATTGTCATAACCATATTTATTTGAACAAAAAACCCTACGAAAAATTAGAACATTTAAAATCATATATAGTAAATGAATTAACAGCCTATCCAGAAATATCCTTATCTTTGATGAATAAATATATAGCTATTGTTTACTTGCTGTACCAGAGCATATTCTAAGCAAAAATCAGTTTGAGCAATTACAGGAACAGCTGCTCCTCTAATCGATGACGATTCGGATTTAGAGGAGATCACAAACAACATGTCCATATAAGGGTGATGGGTGATTATGAAGATGTCAAAATTGTATGTGAAGCTAGAGATCATACTACAAAAAACTTTGGAACTATTTTTATGCATATGTAAGAAAGTCTGCTCAGTTCACTATTTCCCATTTTCTTCAATTCTTTCATTTGTTTGATGGAAAAGATATTATTACAACACATTTATAAGCAACACTCTGCGATGGAATCTAGTGACAAAACGTAAATTGAACATAATTTTTCTCCAGCTACAATTTTATAATTCTTGGCGATAATTGTCAATTCATGTTCTATATTCACAGTATGTATAGATTACCTGGCTTGTCATGTCCGTTTCATTTGTTTTATGCTTGGCAACAATTTAAGCAACGCTATTTTTTAAGCAACATTACTACTAACGCCTGACTTTAGCTTCTCATAAAAAAATTGCGTATGTTGCTCAGTTATTATTGCGTAATTATGCCAAACAAACAGGGCAGATGTAAAATAACAACAAGAAAAAGAGAATTTAAGTGCTTGAGTAAAGTATATTTTCATTATATATTCAAGATATTTATTGCCAGATGTAACTAAGGAGGATTATGAATTTATAACAATGATGCACTTCATTTTGAATAAACAGTGAACAAAATTTAGTGGTCGAAAGCCACTTTATTATTAGTTTTACATTTAGCAGTCAAAGCACCCAAAATTGAAGGAATCAGTTAGATTATTAGACTCTTCTTCTGCAGTTAGTCTGCCTTGTTCATTACCAAGAATTCACTTCTTTATCTGTACAGTTTTGTATGTTTATTCTGGCTAATTTCTGAAAGTTAATTTCTAAGCATGGGTTTATCCATCGACTTAAAAAATTTGCATCAGCAATAGAATTCAATATAATGCCACTATGAAGCATGATGAAGAAGTGACGAATAAGCATAAGAAAATAACCCACCCCCCCACAAAAAAAAATAAAAAAATAAATAAATAAATAAATAAAAAAAAACAAGAAACAGACCGAAAAGAGAAGAAGCAAATTCCAACCTTCGAGGCAATAAATAATTTAACCACCCCACTAAGACCATCTACTGAAACCGTTCATCACCGTCAACATATCTAACACTACTAAATCTACCAGCAACAATACCAAATATAGACAATGAACTGAGATAAGAACATAACTTATTGTTAACCTTAAAACAAACACATATTTGAAGTGTGCAGTATAAGTGGGATTTATTGAAAATGAAATACAAAGAAAAAACATGCTGAATAAAGAGTGTTATTTTTCTGAATTTCCCACCTGGATTCAATGTGAGAACAGGTGGAAGACAATGTTTGGGCAATCCAGAATCCGGGTTTTCCTTAGCCATTGTTATTAGAAATGGAAACGGAACGGAAAATGTGGATGCTTAGAAAGAAATTATGGACATTCTGTTGGTAGAAATTGACATCACACGGACGCATGCTCATTTTCCATTATATTTTCTTCCTTGATAATCTGCAAACCTGAATACAATGGTTACAGTTTCTCTTACTTGCAATCTATCAAACAAAGTCGGGTAATAAACACTAATTGCTTATTTCGGCAATATTGGAAAAAAACCGACCTTTCTTTCTGAAGTACCCTAACAAGCTCTTCTGGAACATGCAATATTCAACTGATCCTATATTATTTGGAGGCATTGTCACAATTCTATGAGTGAAAGATACTTTCTACGAAATTAATACCAGTGAAAAGAAGATATTACCATGCTTGCGTCTTTTATTTACGAGTTTTTAAAGTTTGCACTGAAGCTCATTCCAAAACTGCCAACCGCTTAAGCGAGTTAAGGTTCTTGTTATCGTAATTCTATACACCTAATGGCTATTGAGAAGATTTTTAACTTATTTTATTTCTATTTAGGCACACAAGCAGACAAATTTACTAAATTTATTTATGAAGGATAAAGAAAGCGTAAGTGCCTATTAGTTATATAATCACACATTTCATAGTTACAAAACTTTTAAGCCATATGAACTCCGTAAACACTTTTTTTTTGCCTAAACGAAAGTAAAAACCAGTGCTAATGCACGTTGTTTGGGCTGTAGCGTTAACAATTCACTACTTTACGCAGAAACGTAATTTGATTGTATTATTTATACATTTAAGAATAAGATCTCTCTGCAAGATGTACAACATGGACTTGAGTACTTAGTTGGTGCAGATATTGTCCCACATTATTGGAATGGATATGGATATGTATCTCATGTATGTTAATTTTACGTCACATGCTTGATTGAATCTATTAGGGCATCTCGCTAAAATACCGCTAAAGTAATTTCAAGTAACGCTGATAACTTGAAACTTTGTGACATATATTTATATAACTCTATGTCAAATTTTGCACAGTACATTCATGATTCAAAAGTGGAGTGGAACAGAATTACCCCCTGTTTTTCCAACCTAAGAAAAACACAGTTAATGGCAACTCTGAAATAAGCAGGATTCAGGCATTGCTATCTTTCAGAAAGTTTTAAAATATGCACCATATACTTGATACTTGAGAGGTCTAGTGTAAAAGTTGACAATGATGTGCTAATCAATAATCAACTTCAAGGTACATTATGAAGCAAAATATTTATTGTTTTATGCAGCCATCGTGGTTTGTTACAAAAGCATATCAAATGTGTTTCTGTGATTACTTTAGAAATCATATTCTCATTAGCATGTTGGTGAATGATCAATATTTAACATACATGTCTTTCCTTAATAAGCAACACGCCTCAAATGGCAAACCTTAAATAAGTGCTTATGGATGGCTGCCTATGGATGTAGTAAATATTTATAAATTTCTGATCTGACATGAAGTAGTAGAGCTTTAGAAATGCCATTTTCGTGGCATAAGAAATTCTTCAGTGGATACAGACATTGGATTAATGTTGAAACAATGTCAATACGACATTGCAACATTGTTTTCAGAGTCGCCAACGCGTTTTTGAAAGTAGATGTGACTAAGCGAGACCAGCCATAATTGGGTATACTAGAAAAAAGAGATTGTTTCAATGTTAATCCTACATTATGTGCATGCTGGGTTAAGTATTTCTTTCAATTTCGTTCTGTTTTTACTGTTGTGTGCATTGCTTTTATTGTTACTTGTAGCATACTTTTGTCCATCCATACAGTGAACTATTCATATGGGCAGTTCTTACATCTAAACATGATCTTGCCCTTTTTCTTTGGAAATGTGGTGATGAATCATTGGCAAAAGCATTAATTGGTCGAAAGTTATATTTGGACATGGCTAACACATATGGTCATTATCACCATGGTATTGATGAGGAAGAAATGGAACTGCTCAAAAAGAATTCAGAGTTTGTACTTAGTTTATTATAGCAATGTTTCAAGAGATTTCAAGAGTCCTTCCATCATTAGACAATTAAACAGAAGAAAGGTTCCATTGTGAAGCTTTCCTAGCTACTGCCAGTCAGACCAGCATATCTAGTATTGTTTCTAGTAGATCAGAAATTTTGTTCAATCTACTAGCCCGATTATAAGAACGTAGCCCACTATAAATTGTTACGACAATGTAAATTGTTATGACATTCCATATAATTTATTTTTCAATTATAATATATATAGCCAAGCGGATAAACAATAATATCGTCCAATTTGCTCTCTGTTATCTGCGACTTTCTTATCAGATCATGTTCCTGAAGCGCTATTATTTAAAAATTTGTTACCAGGTGAAAGAATTTGTTCCAGGTGACATTTTGGAATGATTAAACAGTGAATTTTGAAATATTATCTGGTGGGATCGCTTTGAAATTATTCAAATAGAACTTGTTTTCATGAGAGATTATATATATAAATAGCATATGTTTATAGGATATTTTCTATTTTATCAGCATGGAATTAAGTACATCTCCATAGCAATATAGAATTATATAGTGTACACATGGTACTATGATGTATAATGTATGTGAATCATTCCAGTATGCTAAGATTTAATTTCCACTCTGTTTGAATTGGCAACTTTTTAACGTTTTTTTTGTTATGTAATTTGGTAATTGTCTGCACTTTCAAGTATTTTTAAATAATTTCATAGAATATTTTATGCTCATAAATGAAGTAAAACCATTACAAATCACCAATTGGCCAAAAAATTGCAGGAAAGATGCTAGAACACTGTCTCCGACGCTGTTCTAGCATCTTTTTACTTCGGACTTTGAACAATTGTTTAACCCAACAAACAATGTTTCACTGGTTCAGTGGTTGAAATAAGAGCAAATAATCACTGTGGAAAAGGGATCTTTGAGCATAACTCAAAATCATTCCAGCGTAGTGAATATTTTAACCACTGCCATCACATCATCGACATCCTTATTATGTGAAAATATTTTGGAACTTTTCTTAACTATAAAACTTTGACCATACATTTTTTCTGCCATCCATTTTGAATTTCTAGGAAAATTCTTCAATTCATGGAGTATAATCACGTTAATTTTATTAGAATTAGAATTTGGAAAAATCAAACTTTTTGCGGGAATTTAATTTTGAGAATTCTGTCAAATCGGATATTCCGCAGGAATTAAATTCTGCAAAACGTTTGTATTTGATATTTTGCGTTGAATTGAATTTTTGCAAATCGTTTGTCTTTATAATTTATTTTACCAAAAATTAACAAAGGATAACAACATTTTATCACAACTCCCACTTACTAACTCATTGGAGTTTTCAGTTACAAAGGTAAGGTTAAAAAGATAACAAGGAATAAAATTTTGTTCATGATCATTTTCTTTTTAATTAAAATCGAAACATCTTTATTCAGGGAAAAAAGTAAAATAGCGTGGGAAGTCTTCTTATAAATGGAAAAACGAAATCTAATATCCAGGGATTTTCCCTTATGTAAATACAAGTTTTTGAGTTAAAAAGGGGAATTTCCTTTCCTTTAAAAAAATTTAAAATACTTTTTTTGCTGGAATTTAATTTCGCAAATCGTGAAAAAAGTAATTTTTTGCGGGAATCTAATTTCGCCAATTTGAGCAAAATTTGCGAAATTTTCTGTCTTAAGATGGTGTGCTAGATTAAAGTTACATAATCACCCTATTTTGGTCAAAATTCCAAATAAATAACATGAAAGCTTGTAATGTCAGTAACACATTCTGAAAATTTCATTCTTTAAAGACAACTAATAGTGGAGATACAAGTGATTAAAGTTTTGTATTTTTTATGCAAACTGTGTGGCAGACATATTGTTTGGCCAAACTTCATCGCTTTTCTGCATGATTACATAAAGTTGTGGCCAGGTTTTGATAAAATAATTGCTTTTTTGACCCACTTTCGGTTATTTATAAATGCTGAAATTTTCAAGGTATGATCAGCAATTGCCAATAGTGAAATAGCTTTTAGAATTAAGTCATAATAGGGTAATTATGCGACTTTAAGTACCATAAATATAACTACCAAATATAAAATCGACAAGGGGGTACTACTTTAATGAAATGGGTGTTGCTGTTTACCTCTACAAATGGGTAACAGAGAGTACCTAATAAACTGGAAATAAATCGAAATTAAAAGCTACTTTGGCTGTAAGTATAAAACACAAAATCAAGCTGATAGGTACAAAGGGCAACCTCGTTCCCAGGGCTTCTTGACTTTTTGAAACACGGAAGAGCGGCAAAAGGCAAGAAGCCCTGGGAACGAGGTTGTACAAAGGGGACATTTTCAGTGTAAAAATATCCCAGAATTTCTAGGACTACATCACATATATACATCACATGTACGCTGACGTCCAAATGAATACCAACAGAAACCGTAGAAATTAACAAAGCGGATTGGTTTAGTTCTTTGTTTATGCAGACCGAGGGAGAAGCGAGACTCGTCAGAGAAAATATGACGTTTGTACATAGACTGAAACAAGCAAAGTTCTATATTGTAGGCTAACTGATAATAGCTATGATAATCTCTTCTACCCAGCCGGCAAAAACCTGCTCAAAGTCAGAAAAATAATGTTAGAACAACGTTCTTTGAACGTTGTTCTAACGTTATTTTGCTGACTTTGAACAGGTTTTTGCCGGCTGGGATAGTGAATAAGCAAGTTAATTTCTATTTATGTTTGCAATAAAAGTGACTTTAGCAAGTTCGTCCCCAGCCCCTTTTGACTTTTTTTAAATTTTCTCGGACCTTATAGAAAAGACGAAAAACTCGATTGTGACTTGAAGTTTAGTAAATAAAATGATGTATGCAAATAGCAATACTTATAGTGTGTAGAAATAATAATAAAAGAATATAAATCTGCCTCATGGTTAGTACATCCTTTTTTTCATTCAGTTTTTGCACTAATAATAAACACGGTTATTGGTGGCTCATATCGGTTCGTCCTAGTTATATGTAAATCTCGTACTCGGTTTACATGTAAATCTCGTACCGGAATGAGATTTCATATCGACCGTAGCACAAACACTTACAAAGATTCAAGTAAAGACTGGCAAGAAATAAAATCAACTCATGTCTCATGAGTTCCATCGGGTTTTATGTAGTAAATCATTGCTATTCCAGAAATTCACTCTTCGAAGAACTGAACAAGTTATAAAACAAAGCATTTCGTGCACACTGAATTCCAGCTGCCTGAAATAAATCTTATAGTATGTCACCTTATGGGACAATCCCTGGCATCTTAGCCTACGATATATCTTCGCTTGTTTAGCTCGGTCTATGAACAAATGTTCTTTTTTGCATTACGAGTCTCGCTCCGCAAAAACATAAACAAAGAATTAGACCAAACCAGCTTTGTCGATTTCTTCGGTTTTTGTCGATATTCAGTGCGCATGCAATGTAGTTTTGAAAATCCAGGGATTTTTTTAACTGAAAATGTGACGTTTGTGCATAGACTGAGATACATCAAGCAAGGAAAATTTGGGTTGAGATTCATAAGCAAGTCATTTTTGGCAGGTCACTGGGGGTTTTGGTCCCGGATAAGTCTACCTTCAGCTCCCATTTAGGGTCAGCAATATAAATATGACAAATAATATTACACTTACAGTAGGAAAAACATTGAACTTCTTTTTTTCTCACTCGTCCAGAAAACTGGAAAATGTTGTTTTTTGGTGGCAGACCGCTGTTGGGCACCAGATCAGACAGCTACGGATAAGATCTGACAGTTTAAATCACATTTATGGTCAGATGGAAGTCTGACAGATTTACTCTAGTTGGTCAAAAAAGCGTAAAAACTTTTCAACAAAAGGTCAAATCAGAAAAAATAGGATCAATTATCACACAAGGTTTACAAATGATAATCGCTCCGATTTATAACTGTATTGACAGATAGTCACTCTGCTTAGAGAGATAAATACTTCACCGTCAACTAAATAAATTAGTTGACTAATTACACCAGGGGACAGTCGTCACGGTAGTACTTTCTTCTTCGTTTTTCCTCCCTCCATCGTGTCGGCCATGTGCAAAAAACAAAATAAATAGAGTGGTGCTACAGACAACACGAAGCACCAAAAAAACGACAAAATTGGGTGACAGATAATTGATAGCGGTACGGTTTTAAACATCTGCTCATCCGCCGGCCCTGCAGATGAATTACAACTTTTTAAAAAAAAATCGTTAAAAATGTGGGTACTAATTGCCGGATGCAAGGTTTCGTAATCGGGAAAAGCTAATGACATAAAGAGTTCAATTATTTACAAAGCAACTAAGCTAAGTGGGGCAAAGCTCCAGTTTGTTTTGTGTTTTTTTTTGTCAGATTTTTTCACGAATAAATATTGTTGATGTCGATGATGGCTCCGGTTCTTTGCAGAATCAATATAAATGTGTCATTAATATTTCTTCCGTCGGTACAGAACTTGTCGCAACGAAAATATTTCATTATAATGTCACTTTTTCTGGTATTTTTTAACTTCCTCAATTCCATTTGCAAAATCACTAATCATAGGCTCAGCGTTCGTTTCTCATTGCAAAAAACACTCAAGAACATTCTGCGGTTTTTATTTTCACCAACATCTAATAATACTAATACCTTATTCGTACTAATTTATATATATAAATATTCACGCATGGCCACCTATGAAAAATTATTACACTCGTTTAAAGTGGTAAAACACTCACACGCAAAAATTAGTACAAATTGGGTTAAAAATGGGCACCTTTTTTATTACAATTTTTACAAAAAAATATATATTTAAAAAAGCAGGCGTTTGTGGCGCCATTATACGGAACGTAAGGGTAGAATAGCATCGTGCTAAAATTCATTTAGCCTGGTCGAATACTGCCTTAAATTACGTACTCTGAACACACTAGCACGTGGTTTAGTAGATTCCATGTCACAGGATAAAATTTGGTATACCAGGCCATGATCGTCAAAAGTTTACAAACACATTTGTCGTCATTCCCAGTGAGCAAAAACTTGTTCAAAGTATGCAGTAAGGACGCTAGAACAACGGTGAAAACGTCGTTCTATTGTCTTTGCCGCAGACTTTGAACAAGTTTTTGTTATTGGATAAGCTAACGATTATAAGGACTGTATTACAACCTCCTGTTGAACGACCTTGGTTTAATTGGGTTGTAAAGCCGACCGAGCTAACAAAGGGTTCAAATGTTAGTTCCATGGAAAAAATAAGCATCTATTATATCACTGAATATTTTCCAATAAATTCACCAAATATGACCATAGAAATTAACAACTTGTTGGTGCCCAGCCGACACGCCCGTCATATCAACGTTTAAAAGACGCCACTTTAAAATAGCAGGTTTTTGACCTTGATATGACGTCACGCGCCCATTGGTTTAACAGCATGTGATGTCAAAATAACATCGAAAGGGCGTCATTTTGACGTTTATTCAATGTCGCGTACCCACTGTAATTAAAAAAAAAAATGTTTTTAAATGATTTACCTCGAGTGAATTAATTTTCTAAATTAATTCGCGAAAATTAATACTCGCTAAAATTTTATAAGCGTCTTATTCGCGAAAATAAGTCCTTTACAAAATAGAACTTTATTCAAATAGAACTAATATTCTTTTCCAAATAATTCATGTAATGTTAATAGTAATTGATACATTACCCATTCGCGAAAATAAAATTTGGATTACAGCCAATAAAAGGAATAACACGTGTAAATATCCATCACTTTATGGATTATGTACTTTGTTAAAAACCAAAACAATTCTCAGCACTACTAACCATTGAAGAATTGTCGTGACAAAAACTATGCTTCTTTGGACACCATTTTAAATATTAAAAAAAGATCACGTGACAAAGCTAATCTGAGAACAATCAATCACTGTGAAAGCAAGTCGCTTATATAGGAACATTCAAAACCAAAAATGGTAAAATACAGTATACTTCAATATAGACAAGTATACTTCAATATAGATACATATGTAATACTCAATATAGGTATAAATTTAAAAGGTCAAAAATATGAACTTTAGTGTACTTCAATATAGGTACACCTACTAAATTATATACGATTGACAGTAAACTACAGAAGAGCATGGATGACATACAATTATGAAACAGATGGACGACTTATAAGTAAAATGTATTAAGTCGTCCACAAATGCATTTGATGTCGCAAGCAGTGATTAAGATACGAGTAAATAATCATTTAGAACACTGTCAAATAAATAGGTTTGATACAGGGTGGCCACTCAAGAACATTTCCAGAACATCCTAACATTTTTCAAATATCAAAAGATACATCAAAAGCAAAAACACTAACTCCTATAAATACATGCAGTAGCTTGCAAAAAGCTTTTCCATAACTTTTCTGGAAAAAAAGTTTTTAACAGACTTTCGGAGTGAAAAAAAATCTAAAAAACGTACTATTTCAAGAACCAAATAAAATCAAGAACAATTCAAGGAAATCAAAGAATTCTAGAACCAGTGGCCACCCTGTGATAGTATATTCGTAGGAAACAAATAAAAATGAAATATTTATAACGCCCGAGTATGGGTTGTGTAAAAGCGAATTTCCGCTAGGCGAATTCGTTCGCACCATTTCTAAATGAATTTGCCTAGTGGTGATCTGCTTCAAGAGATTTTCTACATGTCTACAAAACTACGAAAAAAGGGTTGAAGGTTTCCAATGGGCAGAAAATTCATTGCAAAAGCCAAAAGAAAACATTCCATTCGTAGAAATTAACATCAATTTCTACCAATAGAATGTCTTCTTTTGGCTTTCGCAGCGACTTTTTCGCTTAGTGAAATAAAAACAGTATATCGGGTTATCCAGGACCCTGTACTGCGGCCATGTTATGTGTACTTTATTTGACATAATAACAATTGGATAAAATCTGAGGTATTAGACATTTGTATTAAGTTGTGACATAGATTTTGAGACCGTAAGAATAGCAAGCTTGGAGAATAGCTTGCCTGCAAAAAAAACAACTAGGAAAACCTCTGGACATGTATACAAGGTTGATTTCCATTATGCGAAATTTTCGTGTGAAAAGATAACGTCAATTTCTACCAATGGATTGTGTTCTTTTGGTTTTGTAGAGAAATTTCCAACTAATGGATATCCTTTGTTGATTTCCACTAGGATGAAACATTTATACAAAATAGATGTCTTCTTCTGGTTTTCGTGTGCAACCTTTCGCCTAATGGATATTGAGTTTTACGGAATACTGTACCCAGAAAAGGCAAAATATGACATGAAGGTATGAGAGCTGAGTAAAAATGGTTATAAACAATATTTTTGTGCGATAACGTCTTCAAGTTTTTCATTTACAAAATTTTAAAAATTATTTCTTTTTTTTGGTTTCGGTCCAAATCACAATCAAATCGAGGATTACACTGTTGCACTATACCAGCCCACAGACGAGTGCTATGCCGATCAACGATCTTATTAATTGATTGCATTGACTCGGTACTCTTTCCAACAACAAATAATAATCTATCTAGCAGCATCATAGCCAGGAAATAATTTCTTCAAAGCGGCACCAAGTTCTTTGTTTATTTTCATCTCGTAGTCTTTCTCTAAACCATATCGACACGATGGACACGAAATAACACCAGCTTTAAAAGCACGTTGAAGGCAAGGCTAAAATTGATTTCAAAAAAGTACATACAGCAGAAAGAAATCAAAATTTATTTTCAGGTCGTGAAAATTGAAAAAGAAAAAGTTTTGTTCATGACAATTAATATCTCAGATTGAAATCTAGAAAATTTTACTTTCAAGTTTAGAATGCTCGGAAACAAGAGAAAACACGAAAAACGACAGTTTTCGAGAGGGCGCTCTTATATAGAAAATTGAAGGGCCGCTTAATTGAACTCGTGCAAAATTGAGAAGAAAAAATATTTAATCAAAGGTTTACTGTTTGATATTCAATGAACTCCTTTTAACTATATGGTTATGGAGCTGCGGTATACGATAACAAGTAAGTGTGTATGTAGTATTTTGTATTCCTTCCGAAGTTTAACGGAGTTTTATGAATTAAGAGATAAACTGAAATCATTCTTCTTTAGGTAAGTTACCTTGCGAGTACTGTGTCCACATTCAATAGAACATCATATGAAATAGGTAAGTTACCTTGCAAGTACTGTGTCCACATTCAATAGAACATCATATGAAATAGGTAAGTTACCTTGCAAGTACTGTGTCCACATTCAACAGTAACAGGTTGGTAA
Organism: Neoturris breviconis; assembly: GCA_032360805.1. Taxonomy (NCBI): domain Eukaryota; kingdom Metazoa; phylum Cnidaria; class Hydrozoa; order Anthoathecata; family Pandeidae; genus Neoturris; species Neoturris breviconis. The sequence goes on from JAULBZ010000111.1 coordinate 23,663, forward strand.
ACAACTTCTTGACAGCAAATACAAGTAAATTGATCTTCAACAGCTTGAAGAAATTTCTAAAGTTGACAAAATTATCTAAAGTCGGCAAAATTATTTTTTAAAAAATCGGTACCATTATCTCTAAAAGATAACACACTTATAAGATTAAGATGACACAATTAATGATTATTCTAAAGATGGCACAATTATTATTCTAAAGATGGCACAATTATTTATATATATGACTTTTATGACTAAATATGGCACGAATTTGAAGCATTGACTTTTCTAAAATTTGACACACTTATTTCTCTAAAATGACATAATGATTCTTCTAAAGATGGAACAATGCTTTTTTGTTAGTTTTAACGAGAAGTAACCAACCTGAATGTATCTCCTAAATGAATCGGTTGTTTTTGCTAAATAATTTTCAACTCACAAGAAATAATAGGAGTTATAACATACCAGTTGTCTCCCCCTCTGGAATTGTTTTAATAACTCCTGTTCTGCTTGTGATTTAATTTTCAAATTTTCAGACTGAGGATAATTTGCCCTTAGCAACCAAATATTTGACAGGCGGTAAAAAAAAAAAAAAAAAATTTCTTATTATTTATGCTAGAAAATGCCTTGGAAATTATTTTTTGAGGATAAATATTTTCACACAAAAAATTATATTTTGCACCAACCACCTGTTTTGCTACTATGCTGTCATCATGAGTGATGAAGACATAAGACATAAAGAGAATAATTAGCTAAAACGTTAATTATTTGTTGATTTAACTTTCTGGAGAGTTTCAACACTACAGCATGGTTCCACCAATAGTTATGGAGGGGAGGCAACTTTGCCTCTCCCCCAACCCTGAATACGAGATCAAATACCCAGCCCAAAAATAGGGTTAAGGTACTTTTTAGTCTAAATGATAAAAAAATGATATTGCTTTGTTACTCCCGAACATTTTAGCCCTCCCAAAAAAAAAAAAAAAAAAAAAAAAAAAATAGAAAAAATGAAGAAAAGCGTTAAATAGATAAATTTATTACCGAATGCGAATCTTGAATTTCCATGACCTCCTCCCAGACCTTAGTATTCCTTTCATCTTTTTTAATCAAATCAACATTTTCCTTATCAAGTTTGTAATCAGTCTTTGCTTTCTTTGCAGGTGACTTTTTGTTTTCTGTTTTACCTAAACATATACAAGACTTTAACTTTGCAAAGAAGAAGAAATGAAGTTGGTTTTAATCACACATATAATTATATTGTTAATGGAAACCAGCCTAAAAACACAAAACTTAAAGTTACTTGTCCACAGTTTGAAGAAAATCATTAATGGTTACAGAGCAAAGAAGAAAAATTAATACCTTCAGAAGAATTTCCTTCGTCATCATCTTCCTCGTCATTATCTTTTCGCTTTCTTTTTCCTTTTTTGTCATTTTTGGCTTGTTTTTCAGCTTCTTTTTTCGCCTGTGCTTCTAAATATCCTTCAGGATACTAAACATATAAAGGAACCCTGATATTGCACATGATTTGATTCTTTGGAACACAGTCAATTGCATCAATTGCAATTCACATCAGGGCTCGAAATAACAGCTGGTCATCGCTGTGGAGGAGAGATTTTTCAGAATATTTTCAGCCAGCTTGGCTGAAAATTTCTGAAAAATCTCTCCTCCACAGCGATGACCGGCAGTTATTTCGAGCCCTGCACATGATACCCAGTGTTCGAAAACAGAGCAAAAATCACTATGGAGGAGGTATTTTGGGCATTTTTTGGTTAAATAAGCCCCGGGGGCTTAAACGAGGATTTAAGGTATACTTTAAAATACAGATCATGTCCGGTTTATTATTAGTGAAGTTCTTTGCAGTTACAATAAAAATACTCTCCTACATAAAGTTTATCAGCAGTTATGCAAAACCCTGGTAATGAAAACTAAAAACGTATTTACTCCATAAGGGAGACACATAATTAGAAAAAATTGAAACAAACAATGGTGCTAAACAAACAATGGCATTCAAAATTAGAACAAAAAATCACTGTGGAAGAGGGTATTTTTGAGCATAGCTTCAGGTATTGTAGCTTGAAGCTAAGCTCAAAAATCCCTCCTCCACAGTGATTATTTATTCTTATCTAGAGCACTGCAACAACAAAATTACCTGTATTTCCAATCCAAGATAACTTATCATCTTTTTGCCTTTTTTTGTCCATGGCGCATGTGACTATATAAAACAGAAGAAAACAGAAGCTCTAATAGAACTGTACAGTGGTCGAAATAATAGTCAATAATCGTTTTGGAGGAGGGATTTTGGAGCATTAGAGCTAAAAAAAAGCCTGAAGTCACGCTCAAAAACCACTCCACCGCAGTGATTATTTATCACTTCTCCACAGTAATTCTCAAATAAAAATTATAAAGATTGAGTATTTAATGGAAATCTACTAAAATAGTTGTTTTCTAAAGACACAAAATTTTAGAATAGCCCTTCAATGATTACCTCATCATCTCTTCTCATGCGATATCGCCATACAATGAACCCTGACTGCCCTTTCTCTGGCCAGTATTTTACAACCTAAAAGTAAAAAATGATAATCGTCACAATGTCTCTGAATTCACATCGGCATTCTCCTGTGGAGAAGCATCTTTGAAGACGAATTTTAGAGCCTCCATAGATGCTCCTCTACAATGCCAACATGAATTCAGAGGCCTGAACCACTGTCATATAATGATAATCATATTTGTTGTTGATAAACCTACTCTTTTAAGGTGTTATTAGCCAGAAATATTGGAAACAGTCTTTTTGTAAAACATTGGGAAGAATTTTTATGTAAAACTAGAGGAAAACAAATAAAAGATGCAGAAAACCATTGAAATTGGAACTTTTATGGTCATTTTCCATTGGGAATACGCCTCATAACGCTGCTTGTATCCCCTAATTAACACAAGTTACTTTTTTTCCCTCTAGGAATTAAAATTTTAATTTTTTTCATATGTTAATTAATTTTGCTCCTCAACAAACCACAACCATCATTTCCATGATCTCCAAAAAAAACAACATAACATAACAACCTTATCCTTAACATAGAATTAGATTCTCTTTCTGGACTTCTTCATCTGAATTCAAAAACACTACTACAGTACTTATAAGATCAAATAATCACTGTGGAGGAGGATATTAGAGCAAAGCTTTAATCTATAAAGCCTGAAGTTATGCTAAAGCATCAGTCATCCACAGTGATTCTTTGAACTTATTTAAGCACTGCTACTAACCCTATAAATACCATCATATCTGACGCCTTCTTCAGGAGCATATTTTGAATGTTTGCCAAATTTGTAACTACGAACCTAAAATAATGAAGATTCAAGGTTCAAGCCCCACACCTTTGGTCACACCTGTCACACCTGTGGTGGAGTGTTTTTAGTATACTAAAGTAAATTATACCAGGTCCTAATTCTAGTGCCGGACATCGAACAATGTCTGATGTGGAATGCAGTTGCATCAGGTATGGGAAGACTAATGGCACACGTATGTCCGGTATGAAATTATATGGAATGTTGATTCTTAACACTAATATCTGGCATGGGAGCTTCGAAAAATGTGATAAAGAGTACAGAGCTAAACCTGTTACAAAAAACTATTCTTGTATTTCCTTGATTAAGCGCCCCCTAATATGAATTATATTAAATAAGCGCCCCCCCCCCTCTCCCTCCTTCAAAAAATATAATAAATACTAAATAAAAACAAACTTTCTTTTCTATTTTAAAGTCTAATACATGTATATTCATGTGGGTGTATAGCCCAGATGCGTTTGTGCATGTTTTTTTAAATAACAAATTTGTATGACAACTGGTAATACATAACAACATATATCTGTATTACATTCATTTAGTATGTTTTTCTTTTTCAATTTTCCAAAAAATTTAAATAAGCGCCCCTCCCTAAAACTATGTAAATAAATAAGCGCTCTGGGGCGCTTAATCGAGGAAGTACGGTATGTATTTTAGATCAGATATCAGACAGTTTTTTAAAAAAAAATTAAAAAATGATTACATAGTTTCTTTTCTCACTCTGTTCTAGCAGATGTTTTGTTATTAGCTTGTCTCGCTCAAATTTTTATAAGTTTGTTTATATTTTATGTTTTATGAAATTAAAGTCAGCTTTTCTGACTCTGATGTTAACCCATTTATACTTTTGTTTGTTTGTTTGTTTAAGCGTTCACCCCTTCTCACTCCACATCTTATTCTACCACATGAAAAGTGATACAACCTTCAATCTACCCCATTGACCCTGAAATATGCAGACATGCCACCGTAGTTCTTCATTCCAGCTGGAATGAAAGCAAGCGAAGCAAGCCTGCCTAAAAAGATCAGCTGGGGGTCTGGGGACGCGCTGTAAGCACCCCCAGTGGGGCCTTAGCATCCATAGGTCACTATTTCTATTCTATTTGTAACAAAACCCTGCACAACCATGGCGAAATAAAACAGATAAAAATTAGTTGTTCTACAGGCAACAAAGACAGTTTTTTCGAGTCAGTGAAATAAAAATATTTTTCGCGAAAATGTAGGGTAGCTGGAATGAAAGCGAGCGAAGCGAGCCTGCGTAAAAAGATCAGCTGGGGGTCTGGGGCCACGCAAAAACTGTATACCAAAAAAATGTACTGTATACCAAAAAATACACATTTCTACATGGTGACGTCTTATTTTGAGACTTGAGGGTGAAAAATGAGAACAAGAGTGGGGATATGCTTTGGTGATGTTTTATCTATTCTGAGTAAACAATGTTATAATTGATGTTTCTAGAATAAAATATAATAAAATAATCAACTATGTACATTATATGTTGAATGTCTTGTCAGGTAAAGTTTCTGCGAAGATATTTTAGTCGGATTTTTCAAATTTCGGACAAATCAAAGTGAGTCAAGAGTCCAGGCTTAAATGTCGGATTAGGTGTGTTTAGGGATGATCAAAAAACATTGGTGGTTAGCATTTGCATTCAAACTTCTGTTGCTAGAAAAAAGTGCTCAGTGCTCAGGGATCTTTTCAAGCATATTTCTACTACCGTTATAAGGTAGTAAAAACTCAATCTTTTATTGAGTTTTGAAACTCGATCTTGAACATAGATCATTTAAAGATATATCCTCTCAAAAATAAGAGTTTCTCAAGCCAAAAATATGCAATTGATAGCCAGAGTATAGATTAGAAAGACATTTCAATGGATTTTTCTCTTAGTAAAGATAGTAGCTGTCTTGAATTCGCTAATTCAACCCCTCATTCAACTAAAACAAAATCTCAATTTTAATTTCAACTAATAAACACAACTAGTGTTTCAGAAAAAATATTTGAATGTACTTTTACTTACAACTCTGAGTGGTTTGCCATCCTTCCAGTTCACAGCTTCTCCACCCGTTTTGGTATCTATTGGACAGTCACAGTTCTTTGCTAGTGCTCTAAAATCAAAACATTTCATAACAAACTTGCACTGTTTAGAAGTGTATTATTAATTCATTTAAAGGTATATAACATATTTTTGGAACTGTTTGGTAATTATACCAATAATACCATTAATTAGGGTTCTCAGCAATTTATGGGAAAAAAGTCCTGACATTCTCAGGTTTCCCATGACATAATTTTGTAAAATCCCATGATATTTTGACGTGAGGTTAACAAATTAATGTCCCGTATTACAAAATTTGTATGTGTGTACATTCAACAACTTGGATATCATAGGGGAAATATACTATCTAATGCTTAGAACAATAGTATATTTCCCCCTAAAATAAATGTTCATACAAACAATATATACTACACATAAGTAAGATTGATTGGTAAATAAATGTGGGGAAGAAATACAGAATTTTTTTTTCAGTTATAATAGAAAAATACCATGACAATCTCAGGTTTCTCAGGTGTCCCATGGCAGAACAAAAATGTCATGACAATCCCAAGTTTCTCAGACCACTGAACACCCTGTTAATATTATCATAAACCTTCATCTACAAACATGGTTTGAAATAAGAACAAATAATCAGTCGAGGAGGGATTTTTGGCCTTTTTTTCAGGCTACAACAGCTCCACCTATACACAAACCTCCGATTTTAAGTATATGAATATCCTCTGTCAAATGTGCAGTGGTGTTCAATTGAATATCAACAAATACTGACGAATACTGAAGTATTCATCCATGCTGATTGCTTTTTGCAGACCGAGAGAGAAGCGAGACTAAAAACCTAATGAATGTGTATATTTTAGCATGTCCTCTAAAGAATGAATGAAATATTTGAGTTATTGTAAGTTAAGATAATATTGTAAGTACCCTATTACCTCGCATAAGGGTGCAGCACTCTTAACTGGAGTATCGACGGAATTGGCTTGTTTTCCTAATCAACTTTTGACCTAAAAAGGGTGCATGGCCCCTTTTCAACCCTCTATTTTTATGTGAATTGATTTTTTGAAGTAAAAAATAATGTCACTTTAAACTACAAGAATCTCTTTCTCTTCCTCACTGTCCTCCTCTATTTCACTTATGATTTCGTATTAATTATTGCTCTCCATACATTTTTTTTAATTTGATCATTCGATCTTTATAACCGATAAAGGCGCATGCGCCCTTAAATGAGGGGTGCCCTTATGCGAGGTAATAGGGTACATATATACCTGTTTGTTTTTGTTAAAGTTTGATCAAAAGATTGCTCAGCAGTTCGTTTGTTGCCAGATAAATCACGTCCTCCACTCCCAGTATATGTGAACTCATCACCATCATCCTTTAGTTGAAAAATAATTTCTAACAATTTATTTCGAGGGAAGAGGAAGAAACATTAGTACTGGACCTCAGTTACAATGCCTGAAGCTATGCCCAAAACCCCTTCTACAGAGAGATTATATGCTCTTATTTTGACCACTAATTAGACAGATTTGCAAGTTTGTACAGGAAGGTTGATGGTCAGATCAAAGTACTGAATCAAAAGTCAAACATCAGTTTTCTTTATCTTTACTTCATAACAAAAAAACAACAATTATTGCCGCCATATATTTGATAATGTGGCTCGTTATAAGAAGCATTTCTATTAAATATTTATCTACAAAAACTTTTTTTAAACTCTCCAATGAGCTAAATTGAATTATTTTAGAAGTTGAGGAAGGTATTAATTCAAGACGCATCGTGGTACAAGATTAAATATTGTGGTTTTCCATATTTCCATATTTTACTTACAGTATCATCTTCATATCCACCTGCCAACACAATTGAATAAGCCCCTTCAGAATCACGACCATGCATGCCACTTACATGAGGACGATGAACTCCTGCCTCACTAGCCTGCATAAAAGAAAGTATCAAAATAGGTGTCACACATTCTTTTCACTTTTGAAATTCCAAGTAAATGTTCATAACATAAATTTTCACAAAGAATGTTGTCAGTGCTCAAAATACAAATTTTCACTGTGGAGGAGTGATTTTTAAAATAGCCTTAGGTCTTATAGCCTGAAGCTAAACTCAAATATCAGTCCTCCACAGTGATCATTTGCTCTTTATTTCGAGCACTGGCTAGTACATGCTTCATAAGTAAATCTAAACAAATATATACTACCAAACGTAAAAACACAGACATTTTTTGTTTAAGGGTTTTTAAATGCTTAAATTTTACCTGTACTCGATATCTCCAACATGACCCAACAGGTACTCCAGGTATAGGTCCAAAATGGTTAGGAGGTACAATGGTGCAAACTTTTGTTCTACCAACACACGCCATACCTTTTCCCCAATCACGAGTGCTTTTAGGGTTAGCAGATGCCATTTTAGATAACTTTTTGTTTTCCTTTAATTTTTCACCTGCCTTTATAACTTGTGATCCATCATTCTTACACAGCGGGCAATACCAGTCATCCTCTTCTGGCAGTGTTTCCATGGGTGGGTCCAAACACCGCATGTGGAATGCCATATCACATTCATCACACATAAGCTGGCGGTCAGGATCATCTTTTCCACCACACTAAAATAAAAATTTACATATTAAATTTTTGCTCGTTTGCAAAATGCCTCAGTTTGTTCCTATTATTAAAACGTTATTCTTGCACAATAAAAGTTCTGCTCGCAAAAATATATATTCTACTATTAGCTAAACAAAACAAAATTTCAATTCAGATAGGATTAAAAAAAATTCCAATAAATTAATTAGTGTTTAAAATAAGAGAAAATAATAAGGTGTGATTTTTGGGCATAGCTTTTAGGCTTTATAGCTGTTGTTTAACTGTAAGTTGGAATGGAGTGTATTACAAGTCGATAATCTTGTAAGTAATTGGTTTCTTTATATTGCAGTAACAAATTGAATTTCCAGCTTGTTATCATTCCTACTCGCACTTATTTTGAACATTGAAAAAGTCCTACCTGATGACATCCACATTCTTTACATTTCTTATCAGCATTATCTTTACAATGATCACAATCTGGTTTCACTTTTCCTAAGTAAATAAAAATAATGATAAAATAATGATATCCAACCTGATAATAACAGTCAGACATCAATAGTGGATGAGTTGTTAAGTATAATACTTTGCAGCTGAGAACTGCACTAAAAAACTACAGTTGCATTCAAAAATGAATCTGTGCAGAAGTGTGTTAGGTCAATGAGCTTGCAATGGATTGGTTTCTTTGGGACGAAGAAACCAATCCATTGCAAGATCATTGATTCAGTACTCTCCACAATAGATTTTATTTTTGAAACGGTCCCTACGTAATTGTAATAAGTCCATTATTCGAAGTACCTAAGATCAGTTTTTACACTAAATTTTCCAGGTACCTTGAATGAATCCTTTAGAGAGAAATAGTAAAAAATAAATAATGAAAAAATGATTAACTTTAGTTAGGTCAAATTTATGCTAAAGATTATCCCTTCACATTGATTGTTCTTATTTCAACCATGGAAACAAAAGCAGATAATTAAGAGAAAACTGGAACATAATGAAAGAAATTGAAAATTGTTCTACTAGTTCTCATTAAAAAACCCAACAAAAAAGTCTCTAGTCACTGTTGTAAAATGTAATGCTATTGTCATGATTAATTAATAATACTTAAAAGAAACAATTACTTTTTTCAGGTGCTTCCTCTTCAGTAGTTACAGGATCATCTACAAATAAAAGCACTCTTTTCATAAATGAATTTGATCTCTTAATCAGCATGCTATGTTGGGGCTTATATAGTATAACAGAAATATGACCCAAATCAAAGTATAGCCGGGCCATTGCATAAACACAATTTCTAGTACATCATGACCCATGCACCTAAGTGGTATCCCTCTCCAACATGGGATCTTTCAAAAACTAAGTTGAGGGTGACCAGCTCAAAGAATGGCAAGCTTGTTTTAGCAATATTGAATCTTAATTCAAAAGAATATGCACAATTCTTCTTCCAATGCAAATAAACAACTACAATTATCCAAGAGATGAACAGAATAATATACAAAATTGAAAGAGTGATACCTTCCACAGATAAAATTCACGACAAACAAAAATATTTACCAGAGCTCTCAATTTTAAATATTTCATCTGTAAAAAGAATACAACACTCTTCAGCTGCACTGCTATCTTTACTAAAAAGAAATCAAATTTGACCCTAAGCTATACATTGATCTCTAGTGATCAAATCCTCAACAATAGTAAAACAGACCAATACAACACAACGCAATAGTGAATATTATTATAAAAACTTTTTTTAATTTTTCATTCTTCATAGCATGATGAAAATATTAGACTTACCCTAACAATAACTTTCCATATACTTCCTTGATATTACGTTTGTTTACCTAGAGCATAAAGGAAGGATTAGTTCTATCTAACGAGTACTAACGAGACATCATCTAAGATATGATTTGTTTATTTGTGAAAAAGATTTGTTTATTTTTGACAAAGAAACCAATCAATCGCGAGTTTATTCTTTTCAGTTTCATTTCAGTCGAATTTCAACCTATTAAATCAACCTATTAAAATAATCACTGTGGTAAAGTGATTTTTGAGTATAGCTTCAGGTTGTATATCCAGAAGCTATGTTCTAAAATCACTCCTCCACAGTGATTATTTGTTCTTATTCCAACCACTGTTTAGTTGTAGCGATTTGGCACAAACTTTATAATTCGGCATTTGGCTGCCAATCAAGAAATTCTAGCATATGCTAGAACTTGAAGAAGAATTTATTTTATGAAGATTTAATTTCTGTGTTCAAAATAGGAGCAAATACTCACTGTGGAGGAGGGATTTTCAAACATGGCTTTCGACCAAAATTCACCCCTCCATAGTGATTATTTGTTCTTATTTTGAACACTATATTATACTTTATAATCAATCGATTTAAAAATTTATTAAAAAATTATGACCATTTAAATTTCAAGGTCATTATGCTCAAGACATGTCATCAAATTGTCCATAAATGAGAGATGAGTAAAACGACATGATAACTACGGGATCATTTCAAAATTTTGTAGCAAAAGTAACTGTTTTGGCAGAATTAAAGAACCAGAATTTAAGCAACTCCAAGAAAAACATAGCTTCAACTGTAAATGTTTGGTAGCTTTAAAATGGCATTAAAACATATATTTATTTTTTGGATTATACAATACTTTGTTAGGTTCCATTTTTGTTTGTAGCAACCAAACCATCGAGCATACAAGATTTGCTTTATAGTTTAATCCTGATTAAAAGAATCACATAGGAATTTAAGAGGTGGTAGTTATTGTAATATTTTTAAAGTAATTGATAACAAATGTGTAAAGGAAAGGAAATTTTGTCAAAGAAACACTATGTAGGAGTGTATTACTATTATTATTCGAAACTAATGCACTCCTCCAGTTTCGCTGTACTTATTTGGAACAATGTAACATTATTTTCATTTATATTTAAGTAACATCCTCAAAGCATTACGTTATATTGAGAAAGAAAATTAGTGGTTACCAGTTTAACACAAATATGATTGATGTATTTTCTGAACGTGATTGTTTTATTTGTTATAAAAACAGATTTAACTTTAATTTGTGGTATATTAAGAAGTATTCTCAATTACAATTGAAATTGTTTTTCTCGTTTGTAATTTATGCAAATATTACAATTTGTTAAAATAACAAAAGAATAATTAGTATTGGACAATGAGATGACATGAAAGCAGAGAGAATTTATTACAATATTTTTCATTCACAGCTTATAGCACATGTATTACATGATATAACATATAAACTTATGACAAAAAACATCAAAAAATAAATACGAAGAGAATTAATTTTAAATTCTACTTTACAGTATGCGGGAAATATGAAATTTATATAATATACATTTTGCCTTTCAAGGAATAAGTTGAGTATATATACTATTATTATAAATATACTATTGATCCCTTCCTTGTTATATATTATTTATTTACGCATGGGAGCAATGGTATTTAATCCATTAAGTGGAAAACTTTAGATTTTCAATCATTAACTTCTTACTTGTATAGATATATATACCGCATGCAAGAACTGTATAACACCCCCTTATAATTTATGCAAATATTAAATTATATAAACAAAAGAATAAATATAAATCATACACAAAAGACAATGTAAATAAAAGAATGCATGGCATTAATTATATTCAACCAACCAGAAGGTTAATAGCATTATGATCATACTTCATGCAGGGTGTGGTTGACAACAGAGAGCATTGAAAAATATACTGCGCTGTGAATTAGCCTATACATGCCTACACACACCTACTTGCTTATGGGCCTATATTATATAAACAATAAAAAAGGCTAACCTGTCGTGTTACTTCTACGTCGTACCAGAAGCCTCTTTCACGTGGTTCATCGCAATTATAATTTGCCATCACGATCATACCAGATGCAATCTGAATAAAAAATAAATTACAAAATTAAACATTTTTAAAGAAAATAACCACATATAATTTGTATTATATATTTCTGTTACACACATATACATAGTAAGTTGAAGTGTAAAATGTAACATCCGAGAATTACAATAAGAGATTTCTTGATGACAACATTATGCGACCAAGATTTATTTGCTTGGCCAAACTAAGTTAAACTTACTGAATCGAAAGATATTTTTGTTCGTGCTCTTGGACGAACATCTTTTCCAGACAGAGGAACAACTTCACTCTCATCATATCTAAATCAAATTTAATTTTGTGAAAGATGAGAATAAACATTTTTGTTAAAGCCAATTGGACTTACTGATAACACCATATTTTGGAAATTCCAAATTTGCAGCTAAGAACTGTACTAAAAACTCTCATCCGATTTTGTTTCTTTGTGGATGAAGACAAATTTCACTACCACCAGCTCACTATATTTACTCACTTTGTGAACACTAAAAACTTACCCATCAAAAATTACATGATATCTGACATCTCCATTTTCATCTACATCAATATTTTTCACCTCAGCCTCAAACCATGCACCCATTGTTAAATCTTTGCCATCCACAGAATCATTTATCTGAATTATCAATTTGTATTTTTGTTATCAAATCAGCATGGTCTATAAAAACATTATCATTTGAGCAAACAAATACTATATAGCAATTGTGCTGTATTTAATCCCCAGAGAGGCGAGAGGCGAGAGGTGAATAGATTTAAAGTTCCTTCATGCTGGGGTTAAGATACCTGCCAGTCATCACTGTAGAAGAAAGATGTTTCAGAATGTTTTCATCCGCAAATTCTCTAATAGAACAGAAAAAATAAGGTACCTTCCATCTATATGCACTTGAACCTGGTTCCTAAATCAAAATAAAGACATACATTTCTATATCATACATACAGTAAACTGGTAGAATACGGTGCTTGAGAGATATTAGAAAAATCAGCACTGTGGCAGAATAGTCCATTTCATTTCAAGAAATGACTCTCCGATGAAATAAAGGCATGATTATTATAATAATTACAAAAATGAATATACACCTTTATTTCATCACCATTGATATCCTTATTAACAATGTTTGTTAAAGTCTGATTCTCATTTTGAGCAGATTTTTCTGTCTTTTCAACGTTTGTGTCGTTGCTCATTTGAAGAGCTTCCACAGGTCGAACCATGACTTGGATTAAAGAATTTAACCCAACACTGTAGTCAAATAGAGAATGTCCATCTTCTAGCTGAAAAAAAAATTGAAGTCATTTTTTTTTGCATATATGAACAAGTATGAAGCATTGATTTTGTATCTTTTGTATATATAATTTTGTAAATACGGTTTTGTATATATATATATATACCTGTTTCCCTGCAAAGAATAGTCTCTGGCGATTAGGTGGCACTTCAAGATCTGTCTCCATTTTTAGTCTCAATTCTTCAATTTTGGTCAACTTGCTCAACCCATCCACTTGGAAGCTCTTCTTTCCATCCATAGTACGAACTTGAATCCACATGTTGACTGGATTTACGAAGAAATACTATATTTATTAGCTAAAAAAAGGAAATTTAATTGTCATTCTCTTTTTTATGACCCCAATTCTGTCATCATCACTCAATTTTGATTAGAAAAATCAATTAAATCATCAAATAAAGGCAAATATGTTTCACTATTTTCATGCGCCAACTTCCCAATATAGACATTCATTTCAAAACGGATATGCACAAAAATCATTGGGTATGCCATAACTTTCTCAAAATCTATGGGGGCCATCAACAATCAATTTTCCTAATTTTGAATGTCTAAGGGTTATATATACCTAAAACTTTTTGCTAGCGCGACGTCAAAGCAAACCTTCTCTAATGATTCGATTATTGTATCAGCCAGACTTTGGGTTTGTAAAATTTTCAAAATGAAAAACAAATGAGAGTAAAAAAAAAAAGTATAAAGATGGACAAAATTGTTTAACAAAGGCTGAAAGACCCCTAGCTCGCTCACTCATTAGACTAATAGCTTCTAGCTATCTATACTTTTTGACAAGCAAAATTAGGTTACTTCCTCAACAAACCTCCTAAGTGTGTAGCTATCATCTCCTCTGCTAATGTAACAACACAGCCTGACAGCAGATAAAACAGTTGACCATCTGGTAACTAGCTAGCTATATAAAAATAATTTCCTCCAATTATAAACTCTCTATAAAAAAAGACCTTCTAATAAGTCCCCACAGAGCAGAGCCAAGGAAACTAAAAAGAATCTCTTCTTGGAAAGAAAAAAAAAGTTAAATATTGGGAAATAAAATATAAATCTATGAAAGCAGAAATGAAGAAGAGAAATTCCCAACTACGTAGCAGTTTGGTTTTTAACCAGAAGAACACCTAGACTACCTACCTACCCTCGTATCGCAACGCGCAGTACAGTGGCCTCTTTCCCGCGGTCCATTCCCGCTAGATATATCTGGCGGGAATCAGAGAAATTTCTTCAAATTCCCGACCTATTATGATTAATAAGAAAGTCAAAACAATCTCAGTGGGTTTAGATGTAACTCGATTGTTTTGGTTTCATATAATAGAAGACATCAAATTTTACAACTAAATATGCGAGTGTATTTAGGTGAGAATTTTACACAAGCCAAAAATGGTAGTGCGCATTCCACATGGCAGCATAAACAACAACAACGGAACTTTACTAGCTATTAGTTGCACTATATGCCGCCCGTGCAAATATTTTGCGAGCAGGTAGGAAAATATCATCAGAAACAATATTTTTATATATATTTGCAGTATATATATTTAAGCATAATTTTTAATGATTGTTAATTCCCAAAAGTAAGCGTCCAAGCAAAAATAATTGCATGAACTAAAAACTTTCAAAACTAAACCGCGCTTTTACTGGAAACAAAGTTATCAAAGCCAAAAATGCCCGGATTATGTTTGCACAAAGTGATCAAATGGGAGACTTTCGTGCAATTTGTTAGATTACCCTGAAATTGGGCCATATTGGTTTTTGCAGTAAGATCTGTTTCAGCCGTACAAATTTTGCGCCATTTTTACGCCTGGTTGGCTAAAGCAGCCGTCCTTATGGGGCGACAAAAATCTTTTATTCCACCTCTTCTAACACAGGCAACAGGCAAACAATCCTGGCAAAGGAAAGGCATCAGAGCCAAGGCACCAGACAAGGATTACAGGCAAAGGAAAGATCCCTGGCATCAGAGGCTAGTGGGCAAAGGAAAGGAAACAGGGCCCAAGGCAACCGGCAAGGACCACAGGCAACAGTCAAAGGAAAGAGCCCCAGCAGAGGAAAGGAAAAGGATTGGAATCAGCACCATCTCAAATTTGGTCCCATACAAATTTTCATAAAAAACAAAGCACTTCTGATTTTTGGCCAGAATGTGGCCAAAAAACGGTAATTTAGGTCCGAATTTTAAAAAACTTATACCAGATTTGGAATCAGCACCATTAATTTTGGTCCGGTACCAAATTTCATAAAAAACGAAGCACTTTTAATTTTTAGCCAAAATTTGCAATTTGACTAAAAAGGATATTTTTGGTCCGAATTTTGAAAAATTGATACCAGTCATCAAATTTGGTCACGTACAAATTTTCATCAAAAAAGAAGCAATTTGTAATTACTTCAAACTATGTTATACAAACCTTTAAAAAAAGTCAATCTCACTCCGAGGGTGCCTTGCCTTCTTGACGGAAGAGATAGCTGCCTTGGTGCGAGTTGTAAAGAAAAACTCCTGTCCTTGTAATTTTTCAAAAAATAAGGACCTTGGGAACGTAAAAGCCTCCATAGGTAACCCCATTTGTGGATAGACATACTGTGATTATAAATGTTTAACAAGTGAAGAACTCGTTATCAAATATTGTTTTTAGCGAGATCAGTTAGGATATAGCAAGGAAGTCAAAAAAGTTTTTCAACTTCCTTGGATATAGTAAGCCTTCACCTAAAGCTCTCCCCACTTTTAAAGATAATTCAGCCAAATTATTTCTCGAACGAAGTTCCAATTGTTTATTTGAACTGAAACTTTACCATCTTAATAAAGACATATTTCAAACATGTGTATGCAAATCATATTTATGTGCTTAGGTTTAACTTTCACTTGGTTTGGTGGGCTACTTTTAATACCGTACCTTTGATATTTGATTTGAAATTATTTTTAGATATATGTTTTGAAAGCTCTATTTTACCAATTTTATGTAAGATATTGATAAATTTAAAACAGTGGTCAAAATTTTCAATGTTAAACTTCAAGCATTTGAACAGTGTCCACTGTGGAGGAGTGATACATGAATGTAGCTTCAGGTTTACAAACCCTGAAGCTATGTTTAAAAAATTATTCCTCCACAGTGATTATTTTTTCTTATTTTGGCCACTCCTAACAAAAATGTAAATGTAAAAATAGTGCCAGAATAATAATAAATTGAGAGCATATTTATATCAGCTGGAAATGACAGTCATGTCCTTTATGACAGAACTGTCTCCAGAGATAGTTTATGAATAAACTATGATCTACTATTTAAGGTCCATTTTTTCATATATACGAATAACACCTCGCCGTTTCAACCTCCTCCACTGTGTATGAAAGAAATACAAAATAACAACTCAGTTCACTCTATGGAAGTCAGTTTTCTTGTTATTTTGCGTCTGTCCTGTTTGTTTAGCATAATTATAGCATATATATATTTATAATTCATGCAAGTATAACCTCGCTTTTACTTTGCATAAATCCCACTGTTTGTTCCAAAATGGTATGAAAGAAATTATTTTTTTGGAGCATTGAGTTGAAGAAGGGTTTGACTAAAATCTAAGTTGAAATCTTCCGTCGACGCAAAGTCCACCATATGTTCTGCTCAGTGAGCAGAACAAACGGTCAACATATTTTTTCCATTAAATGAATGAACGAAATGAAAAACGTGGAACGGTGGACGGAGTGAAATTCTTATATATATAAAAAAAACATACACCCTATCTGATTTCTATATTATTGGTGTTTCTGGGTGGCCAACCAATGTATTGTATTGACTTTCAAAATAGAAATAGCCAAAGTATGACAAATGGCTACTCCTCCATGAAGATATTGTTGTGACAAAATGTGCCAGATTGTTTTAGTATGTGTGACAATAGGGATTGACCTAATACTGACCTATTATTTAAGCCAATTATTTTGTTGTATTCTGTCAGTAGCGGTAAATATGGCATGATAGATAATATTTATTTAACTTATATTTACAGGTTTCCATATAAGTGATTTCATGGCCTCCAAATCATCACCTTACTTTTCTACATCTATTAGAAAATCAAAATCCTCTGCATTGGATTCTCTAAGAGCTTTACATAACAGATCTAACAGAAAGAGAACCATTGAAATCAAATATGAAGTTGAAAACCAGTCAGATCCATCAAATATTAAAAACGCTGAGCAAGTCCAATCAAAAATAATTAAAAAGAATAATGGCAAAAAGTCAAAGGAATTAGAAGGTGTTGAGGCAGATTTTCATAATCATAGCAATGTTAAAACTGCATCCCTACCTAAATCATTCGACACTAGTACATCATGGCAACCAAAGAACTGGGAAACATTATTAGGAAATATTAAAGAGATGAGAAAAGATCACACTGCAGTTGTGGATTCTCAAGGATGTGAGAGAACAGCTGATTCTTGGGAAAAACCAGAGGTACGTAAAGCTCTTCTAAAATGGCAAGTTTTCATATTCTGCTATTAGTCTGTATTGGTCAATCATTTC
This sequence comes from Neoturris breviconis, assembly GCA_032360805.1. NCBI lineage: Eukaryota > Metazoa > Cnidaria > Hydrozoa > Anthoathecata > Pandeidae > Neoturris > Neoturris breviconis. The sequence goes on from JAULBZ010000111.1 coordinate 41,259, forward strand.
CCGATTTTTGTCGCTAAGGTAAACAACTACAACACACTTTGATATGCATTGATCTTGTTCATGCATGGATGTGTCGCTTGAGTTAATCTACTTTGGTAAATAAAACACAAATGGGATACATTACTTCTTTTAAAGTAAGTAAGTAAGTAAGTAAGGCTTTATTTATCAATAGCATTTACAGGTTATATAAATGTAAGTATATATAAAAATAGGTAGTTTACATTGCTATCGAAAGGAGATCATTGCAAAAGCAAAAGCTTAAACAAGGCAATGACCACCCT
>JAULBZ010000112.1:0-41527 GCA_032360805.1 Neoturris breviconis
ACATCTTCTCCAGAAGGGTTTCCATTTCTGCATTTTGTACATACAAATTCAGAAGCATTTGCAAGCTTGCCCTTGATTCCACTGCATTTTGCATGCACCCAGCACTTACACTCGGGACAAAGGATAGAGTTACTGCCAACACCCTTCTTGCATACTCCACAAGGAAACTTACCAGATTTGTTTTGAAGAACATGGCCAAGATGAGATTTCATCACCTTTGTTTTACCACTGTTGACTCGTAGACCTTTCTCTTCCATCCCAGACTTCCATTTCTCAAACTTACTTTCCAGCTCTTCAATACTTTCAGCAATTAGCACCAGATCATCAGCATATAGCAGTTCCCAAGGTAACCCAGTTCTGAACTCTCTAGAGAGTGCCTCCAGTACAATGGCGAAAAGGAGGGGGCTCAATACAGATCCTTGATGCACTCCTACTTTCACATTGAATCCTTCACCTGTAGTTCCATTGATGTTGACAGCACTCTTTGCATTTTCATACATAGACATCACTACTCGGACAACCCATTCCTCTACTCCAACCTTCCTAAGGGCCCATTTCACTACCTGTCGGGGTACACGATCGAAAGCTTTTTCCAAGTCAACAAAAGCAAAGTAAAGAACTTTCTTCTTAGCAAGGAACTTCTCCTGGACTTGTCTTGTGATGAAGATAGCATCTGTGGTACCTCTACCTGGCATGAAACCAAACTGCATTTCATTAATGTTGACAGTCTCTCTGATGTACTTCTCCATCACTCTCTCAAAGACTTTCATGAGGTGTTCAAGCAATTTCAAACCCCTGAAGTTTCCACGCTCCACAGCATCTCCTTTACCTTTGAAACAGTTGATAATGGTACTCATCTCCCAATCACTTGGCACCTTCTCCTCCTTCACAATGTCGTTGAATAGTTCAGTGAAGAGCTCCAGCCCAGCTTCTCCTGAAGCTTTCAACATTTCAGCCACAATACCCGATACACCAGCAGCCTTACCACTTTTCATCTTACTTAAAGCTGAGCGAATATCTTCTTTATCAATCCATGGAGCTGGGCCTTCTTTAGGGGTCCCCATATCCAGTTGACCACTATTCCAAGGAAATTCTTCATTCAGCAGCCTCTCATAATGTTCCTTCCATGCATGTAGCTTCTCTGTCTCACTGAAAACAAGGACTCCTTTGTCATTTTTGACACAGGCGTCACCAATAATATCCTTGTTCTGGTTCACCATCTGTCTTGCAATTCGGAATGCATTATCACAATAAAATAATAGTTATTTGCAGGTGTGAGTGTACCCCGAGAAATTAATAAAATAATACACATAGTAATACACATTGTCGCATTCGTATAAATTTGCGGATTCTATTTTGGCTATCCCAGTGGGCAAAAACTTGTTCAAAGTCTGCAGTAAAGATGTTAAAACAACATCGTTCCACGTTGTTCTAGCGTCTTTACTGCAAACTTTGAACAAGTTTTTGCCAAAGCTACTTAAACCTTCCTCTAGTCAAAATTAGAGTAAAGCTATGCTCAAAAATCCCTCCTCCAGAGTGATTATTTGCTCTTATTTCGACCACTGCCTTCAGTCAAGCTCCTTTTTGATAATACTGTTAACAGTTAAAATGTCAACAGTAACCATCTGTATTTCTTCAGCTACAATAAAATGCACATGGAAGGCTGTTAGTTCAGGGATGAAAGAGTTTCGGATTTATCCGGATTTCTGGTGTTTAGGATTCCATTAACATGGATGAAGTTGTAAAGTTTTAATGTTTGTGTTAACAACACAAACTCAATTCCAATGCTTCTCTCTGAAAGACCATCTTTCTCACTGATCTTTTGACACCAACAGAGGAAACGCTAGAATCGAAGTTGGTTAATATTTACATTAGTTATACAGTATACTCCCGTTAAGAGATTTGTGATTTTAACCTAATTAATGACCAATGTTAGAGAGAAAGAGAAAACATATTTCAGGCAACTAAACTACTTGGTTTAAGTCTGGCAAGAGCATTTTCCGAACATCTAGGCACACAAAATGTCAAAATCTTCCCTTCGTCGCCCACCATGAGGGCGACTCGTGAAGATACTATTTTAAATTATCGTTTATTCCGGATTTTAAATAAAGAAGCACTTTCATCGTTGTAGTTAGCCATTATGTTAAATGGAGGTTGCTTTTAAAACAATATTTATCATATCAACTACGGCTTGACCAGTTCATTTCACTAAAAAAGTTGTGAGAGTAAAGTAAGATAAAAGTGAATAAATTCATGTATTTTCTCCTATGACTCTCAAGTGCACACTCTATAGGTTGATTTACACTATTCAAAAAATTTGCGTGAAACCAAAAGAAGACATTAAATTGGTATAGATATTAACATTTCTACCAACGGAATATCTTCTTTTGCCTAGTGTATAACCTTAATAAGCCCACCTTCCATCCAAGTGAATTTTCAAATAAGAGGATAATAGTGATGTTAAATTAAAGTGTCTAGTAACATTAGTGCATGTAAAGAAGACTATTTGATGTGTTTTTTCTGTACAGTCTTGAGAATTGACTGATGGTGTAAATTAGTACCATAAAAAAATCAAGTTTTATTTAACACTTTGGACTTCCATATATACAATTAATCACTGAACAATTCCTTATTCAATACATTGGCTTGAAATAAAGAACAAATAATTACTGTGGAGGAGTTCCTTTGAATGATACATGCATTAAGCACTTAAATAAAATAGTTTGTTTCTTCAAACACCAAAAGCATAGCATATACTAGAAAGCAATGCTCAAAAATCCCTTCTCCACAGTGATTATTTGTTCTTATTTCGAACACTGTGCAATACAGTCTATAGGCATAGCCTATATACATTAAAGTCTATCTGCAGATACATGTATGCTAGATAATTTACATGATTTAAATACATTTTTCCCATTTGGCATTCAGTTTGGTTGGCTTCTAACAGGATTGTACCTTTCATATTGAGCATTGCTTCAGGTTTTGTCCTCCTCCGCATTGATTATTTGCTCTTTTTTGAGCAGTGGCTGTGAAATTGACCAACATTAATTCTTAATTCATATTTTTTCTATTTTAAGTTTTAATGTATTCATAATGAAAATGAAGGTTGATTCTATTTTCACCTTATACCAACTGTTTACACAATTCAAAAATATTTTTTGATAATTAAATTGTCACATATTGATAAATTTTGAATTTTACTGTAAACTTAATTTAAATTGAAACTAAGTAAAAACTTTAATAAATAAGAGAAGTTGAAACATTTTATGGGATAATTTTATATGTTTTGTAGTTTAGATTTAGAAATGTATTGCAGTTAGCCTGAACCTATGCTCAATTACTCCTGTGATTACTGTGATTACTGTGATTACTTGCTCTGTTTTTGATCACTGTATGGTTTTGCAGGTCTAAGTAGAAAGTTGAACATAGCTGATCTGGTTAAAAGTACAGGAGTTGAAATAACTGCTGGTTATCACTGTGGAGGAGAGATTTTTCAGATATTTTTAGCCAATTTGTTTGAAATATTCCGAAAAATCTCTCCTTTACAGTGATAACCACAAGTTATTTTAACCCTCTAGGTTTATTAATACGAACTTTAAAATAACTGTTGGAAATCACGTGTGTGGGAGTGTTTTTCAGTATAAGCTAAAAACTATACTAAAAAACGCTTCTTCAATATTTACTATTTATGCTTATTCTTTACTTCATGATTTTGTTGTTCAAGCAGTGACTGGATGGATGCAAGGCTGGAAATAACTATGGAACATCATCAGTGGAGAAACCACTCCTCCGTGATGTGCAACAGTTATTTCAAGGCTGGTAATCAAAAAACCCACAAAGAGTTAACAAACAATTTCAGAAAAAACAAATAATAACAAATGATTCAATCATTTCTAAACCTTTAAGTGTTTTATCTTATAATTTTCAGCAAGTGTTTGTTTATAGTTTTTTTTTACAAAACTTGCACCAAGCTTCAGATTATCAGAATCTACCCTAAAAGATTAGGTACTAGTGTGAACATCAGAATTTCAGCAAAAAAATGTTTTCCCACAGGTGATATCTTAGTATTTGAAATATTTCGACCACTGGGAGTATGTAAAACTGAAAATAACTATCAAACACAGTGTTTGAGATAAGAGTAAATAATCAGTGTGGAGGAGGGATTTTTGAGATTTTTGAGGCTGCAAAGCCTGAAACAATCTCAAAAATCTCTCCTCTACATTGATTACTCTTACTTCGGCCACTGTATGCCTATTGTTCACATTTTGATCTAACCAATGTGCACTGTTTTAAGTGTTGTAGAAAAATAAACCAAGATAACAAATATTGTATTTTTAAAGATAGATGGTAAAAATTGATCAAAAGCAAAAATCTATTTTAAACATCATAGTTATGTAGCTATAAATTGCTATAAAAGTGTTAGTTTTCTTTCTCAATAAGTTTATTTAATATTGTGATTGAAGGTGAGATTTGGAATATTTATGCAAAAAAGAAATATTAATTGCCTTCATGAAGAAGAAAATGTTTCTGCTTAATTATGTGTAAAGAATAATAAGAAAAAGAACTTTATAGACCAATTATAGAAAAAGGGTATATCAAGCCCAAAAGAAACTGTTGAGTATCACCTGGGGAGGAGTGTTTTTGAGTATAATATAACTTAAAACTATTCTGGAAAAACTAACCCTACTATATTAGCAGTTATTTTCAGACTCAATATAAGTAGCTGGATATTTATATATTTTTTTCAGACTCGATATCAGTAGCTGAATATATCTTTATAGGAGAGATTATTTAGCATTGCTTTCGGCTTTGTAGTCTGCTCTTATTTCAAACTCTGTATTTCAATTATTTATTCAAGTATTCCTCCTCCACAGCATTTATTTGCTTTAAGTCAAACCCTGTTCCACATCATTTATTTGCTTTGATTCAAACACTGTTTGAGGAGAGGAAAATGAAGCAAGACTTAGGATTTAGTTTCCAGACAAAAATAATTTGTGAAAAAATTATATCAAACATTTTCTTAACATAAGCTGGATGATAAGAGTTATTAGAAAATACCTAACACTTCTCCACTGAGTGACTTTGAAAGTTATTTATATGTCTCTATAATGTCTTATATAAGAGGGCTATGTTGAATAACATTTAACTAAGGTATGACATGGGTTTGTTAAGCGTTGGGTTGCTTAAGGTGATAAAGAATTTATTAAGTTGTCAGAAAATGTTACAAGTGGTTTATGATGCTTGTCAGCAAATTCCGTGCTAGTGGAATATATCGTATTATATGATTATGATGATTTGCAAAATAAGAACTAGTCACTGTGCCAGAGAGCATAGCTTTTAAAGGGCTTGGCACTTGTGGGTGAGATTGACTGCAAGACATGAAATAACTGTAGGCATCACCTGTGGAGGAGTATTTTTGAGTGGTGTCCAGCTGATAACTATACTAAAAAACATTCCTCCATAGATCATGTCTGACAGTTATTTCAAGGCTTGCAGTGCTCGTGGTAACAACAAATAATCGCTATGAAGGAGAGGTTTTTGAACAAATTCAAGCATTGCTATGTTCCAAAATCACTTTTTCAAAGAGATAATTGGCCAATCCATAAGCAGGTTATGCTCAATCTAGAGATTTAGAGTTTTTTTGAAAGATGTCTTGTCGGTGTCGCTCCCATGGGTTGTGTTGCTCCTTGATGTCTACCCAGGGATTCTACTAGTCAGGTGGTTGAACCTTATTTGTTTTCATTTCAAACAGTGGATATGAGCAAGACTTGTAATGTTACTAGACACTTTAATTTAACATCACTATTAGCCTCCTATCATCTTTCAAAAATGCTATAACAGACAGATATGTTTGCTGTCATCATTGCTGTCTTACTCCAGGCAATCGTATCCAGATAGTTTGAATGTATTTATTTTAGTGCCTGATCTATGGGTTATCTAAGTTGAATCATAAGCAAACAATGCCCCCATTGCTTGACAAGCCAGGAAACACCCCACCTGCGGAGAAATGTTTACTGTTTTTTGAGTATATTTTCCAATTTCAAAGCTGCAAACTATTCAAAAAACACTTCTCCACAGGTGATGTCTAACACTTATTTTCCAACTCACTGAATGTTATTGTATCTTCAGAAGCTCAGATATCTCAGTAGACAAAAACCTGTTCTAAGTCTGCAGTAAAGATGCTAGAAAAACTGTTCTAACGTCTTTTCTGCTGACTTTGAACAGGTTTTTGCCCACTGGGATGTGGATGCTGTGATTGTTTTATAAATATCTTGTATATAAATAGATTAGTAGAATCAATATATCTAATTGATAATCGTTATAAACTTTATAATGTGATCCATATAAGAATGAATTCAAAACCATGGGAATCATCCTTGACGTGGTCTGTTTATCACTGCTTGAAATAAGAGCAAATAAACACTGTAGAGGAGCTATGTTTGTACATAGCTTCAGGCTTTGTAGCTTATGCTTAAATATCATTCCTCCACAGTGATTATTTGCTCTTATTTCAACCACATTTTATATATTTTTTATGTTATTAATAATTATTATTAGAGATTTTTGACATCACTATTAGTACCTGTGAGGAAGGGTCGCAGATCACAAAATTTGATTGATCAATTATCAGACCATTGATTGATCATTCTGGTTACACATTCTTAATGTGCTATACTATTTTAATGCCTAAAATAATAAGCCTGAAGCTACACTCAAAAATCACTCCTACACAGTGTTCTAATTTTAACCACTGATTTTTTTATGTTATATTATGGTCTGATATTTTTTGTTGATTAAATGCTGTTAAGGTCTTAAATTTTTGTGGTTTCATTGCATTATTTTATTTCAATTTACTAAATTCACTTTTAAATATCTATACTGATATGTTTGTTCTTATTAACTGTCTATTCAGATTGTGTAATATTAAGAAAAATATATTTCATTTTTAGCCATCTCTTGTCAAAGCATGTTTCCATGGTGATGCAGATGAGATCCGTTCACTTATTTCAAAGGGAGAAGATGTTAATTATCAGGTATGTTTTAAAAAAAGGGACAAAGTTTGGATGGGCTATTATCATTTTGCAGCCTGCTTTTCTGATTACACCATGTTCCTGAAGAGCTATCATTTTGAAATTTGGTACCAGCATACGAAGTGATATTTTGGAAGGACTTGCCAAAAGGTTTTCGATTTTGTCCACCCGGTTTCGGTTTTTTGGGCAAAAAGGGTCCAAAAAGGCTCCAATGGACTGAAAAGGCATGGTACCATCTTGAAATTTTTCTTTGATTTTGACAATTTGGGACGGAGTATCGGTGAAAAAGGGATTTTTTCAAAAGTGGAGACCTTTTTTCATACCCAAATGATAAGGGGAGAAGTGAAGAATTTTTTGACATTTTGATTTTCTATGAGACTATACCCGTGAACCTTTCTTGGCAGACATTTTATATATAGGGGAATCTTCTTCCTCAATTTAGTTAAGATGATAAGTGATATTTTTTATAAATAATTTTAAGAATTGAAAGGACAATTTGGTTTTAGGAAGCTTCTTAAATTTCAAAATATATATTGAATTTTATCCACTGTAGGGGCGTAAAACATTTAATTACTAACTTGATTATAAGTTGATTTTTATAACATGATAACAATAATTACTCCCAATGCAATAAAAAATATAATGACAATATTATACCATTCAACAGGGGAAAATTTTTCTAATAAAAATATGTATAGTTATAACAAAAATGTAATCTTCTATTTCATTATTCTGTATTTATTTATTTTAATAGCCAAATATTCCCGAAAACACGAATAAAAACCCGAAATTTGAAAAATCGGAAAACGGAATTGTCATGTGATAATAATTTGCTAAATGATTCCCATTCACCAAAAGTAGACAAAGTTATATGTTTCAATTCTAAACACAACTTAAATTATTTATAATTACATTCAAAGAAAATTTGTAATTTAATAACAGAAATTTTGCTCTAAGTGGTTTCAGAATATATCCTTTATCTCAACTTCTTCAACAGGTTTAGCTTAGAAATTTGGCCAAAAGATATGAAATAGAATTAATTAGATGAAAAGCCACTAAGTTTACCCCCTCCCCCCCTCCCCTCTAGACATGTTAGGGTTAAACACTTTCCTTGTACCTCCGGCATGAAAATTCTCTCTAGTCCTATTAGGGTTAAACACTTTCCGTGTGCCTCCGACATGGAGATTGAATTATTAATAAAACATAGGGTAGCTGAAAATCCTAGGAAAAAAAACTGATCATGTGTTTTGTTTTGTCATGTTTAAAAATGTATTAAATGTTATATTAGTTATGTTGTTCAAGTGACTGAAGAAGCCTGAAGGCTTTAACAATTTTTGTCTTGAGAACAGATCAGACATTCAATCACAAATATTTTAGATCGCAATATCATCTATTTCGAAAATTCATGCCAAAAATTCATGCCAAAAACAATGCTACAACCATAAACCATAGCCTTAAGCCAATAAATAGACAATAACCATAATCCAGAAATGTTACTTCATCACATTACTTAAGGGCGTATATGGGTACATTCAAAAAAGCGGACAATCACCCGAATAGATAGATAGGTAGGTAGACAGGATGTCTCCTTTAAACATTCCCTCGCCTACAGCGCGGAAATTGAGTGATATGTCAGGGCTCGAAATAACAGCCGGTCATTGCTGTGGAGGAGAGATTTTTCTGAATATTTTCAGCCAAGTTGGCTGAAAATATTTTGAAAAATCTCTCCTCCACAGTGATGATCGGCTGTTATTTCGAGCCCTGATGTGCAGTTTTCATATATTTAAATTTTAAACTACTTTTAGGATTCAGAAAAACGAACACCTCTTCATGCAGCTGCTTACTGTGGTGATATAGAATGTTTGAAAGTACTTATACGGAGTGGTAGGTGTAGTTTGTTCTTATTTTACATTATTGCAAGATCATTCGACTCTCTCTATTAAGTAGGTTTATTAATGTCTATTGCTATTCTGTTCAAAGATAAAAAGGCTTTAAAAGAACTTCAAGAATCTACATATTACAACAGGTTTATGATTGATGGTAATTCAAGTTATTTCGAGCACCACAACTTAAATTTGGCTCCATATTAAATTTAGACCACTTGCAGACGATTCTTTGCTCATAGTCACTTCCTACTACAAATTTGAAATGTGGAATGTGCTTATTATTCATTAGGCAGTCCTTAAAAAAATTCTTTGTTTGCCGTAACTCGACCGACCCCCCCAAAAATAGTACCAAGTCAAAAAATTCAAAAATCCGAGTAAAAAATTATATACTACCCGAAAATTACCGAATCCTGACTTTTCGTAAACAAAGGTGCTTCTCATATTATATTAAATATCATAATACTTTAAATAAATTGCCATATCCCAAACATTGAGCAAACACCCGGCATCCAATGCCAAAACAAAGTCTGACGAGATTACTCTTTTTGTTGAATTCACGTGAGAAGATTGAGTGCAGACAGTTATGATATAAAATTAATAACTTTCACACGTATAATCAAAATAACATTTAAGAAGACATTGCATTGCACATGTAGAAAATCTTTTTATTAAGAAGTCATTGTATTGCACGAATTGTATTTGATTAGCAATGTCTAGAACATTTCAAATAGTTAAAAACAGGTGTTCATTTCATTCACTTTTTTTTCAATTACAGCGCCGAATTATACTTTTTATTTATCTAAACAAACTTTATTCTTATACAGACTAATCAATTATTTATCAGAAAAATATTATTAAACTATTATTGCGTCAATAGATACTATTGTGGACTTACTTACCAGGATTTGTTACTAGCTAATTGCTCATTATTCACACTCGATGGTTTGAACATTTTAATAGCGAAATAGTTTTAAGATGTGGACCCCTGTGATAACATAATTTGTTTGCAATGCCGCGAAGGAGAGTGTTGTAATAAAGTGTATGTGTACTTGGAGAGGCACCTAACCCCTTTTTTGAGCTGCAGTTTTAAACTGACCCAGCAAAGATCCGCACCCACCCGCACCCACTTGCGGCACTGTTTCATATCATGGTTTGATCAGCTTCGGCTGGCCTTATATGAGGTGTCTGTAACTCGGATACATAGAGACATTCGGGTTACCGTAATATCGATTGCGTATGTATGTGCATCAGGGCATTTGGGTGTCAGGATGTGGGAAGGGAGCTGACTTTAGTATACTATACAAAGAAGCAAAGAGGAGGCAAATTAACTTCGCAAAGCACTGAATTATAATTGCTATAAACTTTAAGTAAAGTTTTATTTTGAGTTATGCCACGACTTAAGAACAAAGATGGTTAATGTTTTTAAAATGGCAAAAAAGTATACGTCAATACAAGGAGCATTTGAATTTACTGTTTTTTTACAGAGATGATTTGAGCATTTCACTGTATTCTTAGCTAAAAGATTGCAGTATACAAGGTTTGGGGATATATTCTATGCAAACAAATAAGTGAAAACTATAGTCTTAAAGGTTTGTAGAGGCTACAACCCTTTTCCGACCGGCCGACCTAAGTTATTATTCGCTGATCAGGTTACAGCAAACAGAGAATTCTTTAAGGACTGGCTTATGTTCCAAAATTTCTAGCGCATTTTAAATCCTACCATTGCTGTGTTGCTGTTCTAATAAAACTCTGATTTTCTTTTTCTTTTACAATTTCACAATCAATAACGAAAAAAACATAAATGTGGTTGTTCCACTTTGAGCAGCAAGTGGCCTTATTATTAGTTCCTACCTACACTATGTTCTTTTTTTGTTTTAAAGGCGGAAAAGTTAATGCCAAGGATTCAAGATGGCTGACACCACTTCATAGAGCCTGTGCAGCAGGAAATGAGGTGAGTAGTATAAGTATAAATGTATAACGTTAGATTAATTTGAAATATATGGTACCAAATATTTGTAGGTTTAAAATTTTTTGATGTGCAACTGGTTGTTCAGTGATATACACTTACTTTCACATCACAATATACCCATTCACAAATACATGAGAACAAAGCATTGGCTGTTCAAAGTAGAACTTCTTGCAATACAATAACTTTTTTTTTGTGCAGGGACTGCACAAAAATATTGCATTGCAACAAGTTCTACTTTAGCAGCCAACAGCTTGTATGCTAAGGTAGAATGCCATGACAACATGACAGGTGACACAATTAACCCTATTTTACATGGGGTGAACATATATTGTACATATTCCTCCCTTAACTTTTGACCTAATTATGCTAAAATCTGCCCAAACTTAGTCTATTGTAAGTACTTTCAATTTATATAAAAACAATTCCCAAAACAGTTAAATTTTGCTGCCGTCAGCATTTTTTATTTAAAAAACAAGAATTTCCTTACCTCTTACGACATAAAATTTGTGCAAAACCACAAAAGCTCTTGGAATAAATGGTAGTTACTCTCTATAAAACAATATTTACATAAAATTAATTGATATTAGTGGTGTTAAAAGAATAAAACATCAATTTTAAAAAAAAATTGTCCATATCTTTTGCACCCTGGACCGAAATTAGGGCGTGGTTACTCACTTTCTGCAATAAAAACAATTTCCGGAAATTTTTAATTTTTTAAAATTGGTTTTGGGGTAGATCCAAGCTGATGGTGTATGCAGTACATTATACCACTAATTAGGTTCAAAAACCACTCCTCCACAGTGAGTATTTACTCTTTGAATACCGTTATACTGAACGATGGTTTGTTTATATTAATCCTCTAACTTTGTAATGGGTAATGTTTCTTTGATTTTTTCATTCCAGTCTTGTATTCGTCTTCTGTTGGAACATCAAGCTGATGTCAATGCTCGAGATAAAAACTGGCAAATCCCATTACACATTGTTGCTGCACATAATAACTTACCTGCTGCCGGTACATTACGTTATCTTTATAATTATTATGACAATAAAGTTCACTTAGAAGCCATCTTAAAAAATGGCATTTGCAGGAAAGGGTACTGAGTAAACAATCTTGGAATGGGTTGGTTTACAATTAAATAGCACCCATAGAATAATAACCATAATTTTCAGTATTTATTCATAAAACTTCCATCTAGATGCATTATTACCACTTGTAAGCAACGTAAACATTACAGACAGAGCTGGAAGATCAAGTCTACACCATGCAGCATATAATGGACATGCTGAGGTAAGATACATATACAATATTCGAAATAAGAACAAATAATTGCTATGGTGGAGTGATTTTTGAGCATTGCTTCAGACTAAAAAGCCTGAAAAGCAATGCTCAAAATCACTCCTCTACAGTGTCAATGATCTTGCAATGGATTGGTTTTTTCATACTGAATCCATTGCAAGTTTGTTGTTCTAACACACTTCTGTACAATGTTGTTGAATTTTGTCAATTTTAGTTAATTTAACCCTACCAAAGAAATTGGTTTTTGGGGTGAAATTTTGAGATGGTGCATAATTGACTAATTGATCTTTGTTGGAATGGTTTTTTCTAAATATTTTCAGCCAAGTTGTGATGATCAGCAGTTATTTCAATCTCTGCTGTTAGAAATCACCTGTAAATCAATTGTTTTAAATAGAAGTACAAACAACTGGAGTATGTTTGTTGGAAATGTTTTTGTTCTATTTGCAGAGAATAGGTATTACCTACAAAGGAGTATTTTAGTATAGTTTCAGCTTTCAAAACACTATTGCACAGGTGATTTTTGGCAGTGATTTATGAATGTCTTCTCTATTTAAATGGTGTAATCTTGAGATACTATTCTTTGCCAATGTTCTTCCATTATTTAGATGTTGACTTTATTAATGTTCCGTGGTGCAAATGTTAACGCTACTGACAGGAAAGATAGACGACCACTTCATTACGCAGCTTTTATGGGTAAGTGTTTCAGATTAGCTTTTATATTTATCTTGTTTTTAATCTCCACTTAGTGCTCTTTCCCATTGGGCAAAGTCCGCAGTAAAGGTGCTAGAAGAACGTGGAATGAAATTGTGCTAGCTTTTTTACTGCGGACTTTGAGCAAGTTTTTGTTCACTGGGTTACTTCATGTAATACTATTAGATGATTTGAAAACAACAACTACCAAGCCTGAAAATAACTACTTAAATTCACCTGCGGAGCAGTATATTTTAAGTATAGTTTTCAGTTTTCCAGCTGAAAACTATGCCCAAAAACACTGCTCCATAGGTAATGGTCCGATAGGTATTTTCAGTCTTGCTTACCAATAATAATTTTATCCAGGACATACTGAAATACTTCATCGATTAGCAAGTAATAATGCTGAACTTGACTGTGTGGACAAGAAAGTAAGTAAAGTTTATACGTGGTACTTGAAATAAGAGTGAATAAGCACTGCAGAGGAGTAATGTTAGAGCATAATATATTCAAGTTACAAAACCTGAAGCTATGCTTACCTCTCCTTCACAGTCATTATTTGCTTTATTATTAGCACTGATTTTGCATTTTTCTCTCAGAAATAAAAATCCAATGGAGAATTTTAAGATTGTTGAGTGCAGTTCTCTTCCAATATTATTCAGACAAGCACCGTTATCTTGAGACTTGTTCAGATATTTATAACTTTTGGTAATTAATGACCGACTGTATGAGACTTAATGTTTTAGGGTTACACAACGCTTCATCTTTAGGCTTGTTCAGATATCTTTTTGTCTTGGTAATGACCGATTGTATGAGACGTAGTGTTTATGTTTTAGGGTTACACACCGCTTCATGCTGCAGCATCAATGGGACAAGGTGCTGCTGTATCTGATTTATTAGATTTTGGAGCTAATGTATGTTTCACTCATTTAATCATAATAACTTCTTTCATGAGTGATAGTAACTTCTGAGCCACAAGAAAGCGATGATACTGAAACTTACGTAGTTTTAATAAAAATCTATTTGACACATACTGACAAAATTTAAACATCATACCTCCATTAGATCAAAAGATATGGGTCATAGCCTGAAACCACCTATTTTCAAGTGAGAAGTCCCATGTAAAAATCGATATCATTATTTTACCATACCTTGTGTTAAGGTTATGCTAATGCTACAAAACTTGCCCATCATGTATAGGGTTAAGATTTTATTTCACATTTAGGTAAATGCAAAAACCACTTGTGGTAATACTCCTTTACATATTGCTTGTTTAAATGGTCAAGGTAACATCATTACTGAACTGATGAAGCATAATGCTCATATTAATGCATTGAATAACAAAAACCAGGTATGTGTAGTATGTCGAGACTGGAAATAACTGCCAGTGTTTTTTAGTATAATTTTAAGCTTTGCAGCTAGTAACTATACAGAAAAACCACTTTTGTGCATTTGCTATTATTGTTTTGTTTTGAAATAGTGGTATGGTGACTGGCTTTGGAGCCTAAAGCTATGCTAAAAAATTATGATTATTTGCTCTTATTTTGGACACTGGCAGTGTGAAAAAAGACAAAAATACAGAACAAATACATTCCTTTACAAGTTATCTTGAACCCTGCAAAATCATATTATTTTTGTTTTTAGACGGCACTCCATCTTGCATGTGCAAGTCATGCCGGTGGTATGTGTATTGATATGTTGCTAGATGCTGGATCTGACTCTAACCTGCAGGTATGGTTTTAGATCTCATTGACATCATTCAGTGCAGTTTCATTTTTGTTGAATTTAATATCTTTAAATCTACAAAGAAGAGTAATGAGTCAATGATCTGGCAATGGATTGGTTTCTTCCTGTCAATCAATCCATTGCAAGCTCATTGACATAACATCCTTCAGTGCAGTTTTATTTTTGTTTAATTTGATCAAATTTAATTTCCTTAAATTTACAAAAAATGTTGTTTTTGGGACAAAATATTTATATGGCATTCTAGTCATGGGAATGTTGTCAAAATGGCAATAATTATTTGGATTACAATTTATAAGATTGTGATTCATTTCTGATTTTTCATACTTTTAATTTTCTTCTTAACTAACTTCCAGGATGCTTATGGTAGATCCCCCATCCATATATGTGCTGTACATGGCCATGTGTCACGTGTACGTTCGTTAATGGAGAAAGGTGCTAAAATCAATGTTATAGACAAAAAGGGGAATTCTCCATTACATTTGGCATCTAGAAATGGACATGAATTATTTGTGATGGAGTTACTCAGTCAGAATGCTGATCCTTATACGTAAGCAATAACAAATGTGTTCTAATGCATGGTTTTTAGATTGAGATAATGTAAGGTTCACAATTTTTTTTTTTTACAAGTGTTAATAAAACAAAAGAACTTATGATTCTTATGAGGAGTGATTTTTGAGCATAGTTAGTGCTCTAAATAAGAACATAACCTGTGGAGGAGTTACGCATAAAACTTGAAGCTATGCTCAAAAATCCCTCCTACACAGTGATTATTTATTTTTATTTATACTTATTTTGATTACTGTACGATTATTATTTTAGGCGTGGAGAAGATGGTATGACAGCATTGCATATGTCAGCTTTAGGTGGTTTTACTGATTGTAGTCGAACATTAATTGCTAATGGATGTAATGTGAATTCTATTGATGGTAATGATCGTACCCCGCTACATTGTGCAGCGTGTTCGGGAAGTCATGAATGTTTACAGTTGCTTGTACGACAAGGTAAATACGACATTATCCAATTTCATTTGATTGTAGTCTAAAATGACTAAATCTTATGAGAATGCATCATGCAGCAGATGGTTTTAATCTACATAGCACCAAGGAACAATCCAACCAAAATTATTTTAATCATTGAAGGATTGTTTACTACCCTATAAGGGAGGAACCCTAAAATTTGTTCCCAGCGGAAGAGTGCTAAATCAACGATCTTGCAATTGATCGGTTTCTTCGTACCAAATTAAGTTTTCTCAAATTTATTGATTTTGACTTCTTTAAAGGGATTTCGAGGTAAAAATACAAGTTGATCTAATATTGCAGAGCTTTAAAAATAGGAGGGCAAGTTTTTAGCACATGCGCAAAAAATACATATAATATTTAGGGTACTTCCGTTTAAAATATTGTGTCGGTCTTAACGTTTCACAAAGAAACGTGGATATTCTTCTAAAAAAAGCCAGTGGGTGTTAGTAGGTGTATAGTATAGTACATATTTTGGAATATTTTTTGTTTTTTAAAATGGTACCTGTAGCTAGTTCCAGGCCACTTTATGTTTTTGCTTACATTGATTTAAACAGACAATGAGTTACCGCTAAATATTCACATAAATTTACATACACAAATCCTTAGCATGTTCTGAAATCGAAAATCGTGATTTGTATAAATTTGATAATTGGTTACTAAAATTATGCAATATAAGCAAAAACAAAAAATATAACTTGTCTTATCCCACACTACTTGATTATGTTTTAATATTTTTAATATTTAATATTTTGCATTTGTGGAGATATCAACAATAAAGCACCTACTATATTTTCTATACTCAAAGATTTTTGCACAAATTACTTTATACTGGTTTATTTAAAAACCTTATAACTGTAATATCTTAAAGAGCTTTACACAGAATAAAAAGTAATGTTATTAATTTTTCAAGCTCTTTAATATGAGACCAACTTGTATTTTTACCTCGAATCCCTTTAAAGCTGCTAAAATATCTGCTTTTTGAAGCGAATTTTGAAGATGTCTCCTACGTGTAAAATGAAAACATAACTGTCACTTAGTTAAACAATGAGAAAGTTGCCTTTTATGATTTTAGGATTGCATAAATAAAAATAAAATAATTTTTTGAGATGTAAAGCTGGAAGCTATACTCGGAAATCACAGTGATTAGTTGTTCTTATTAGGCAATACAGAAAGTGAATCGAATAGTTAAATTTGATTATTATGCTTCATTCCATTCATTGCTAGGTTCTGAAGTTGATCTATCAGATAAACTTGGGCGAACACCGTTACACTATTCAGCGGCGTTTGTTCATCACAAATGTGTAAAAGTATTATTAGTAAAAGGATGTAATGTGGATAAACAAGACACAAATGGATGTACACCTTTACATTATGCATGTGCAAAAGATGAAGATGCTTTGTAAGTAGTATTTTAACATAAGTTGTACCATGGTTTCCTTTTGTACCCGGTTAAACCTTTCATCTGTGTGTACTAATACTGAAAAATTAAAACCTTGTTGCTCATTAAATATTGACTTATTTTGAAATGCTTTATAAACTACCTAATGAATTCTGATTCATATTATCATAATGTTGAAATAAGAAATAATCATTGTGAGGGAGGGAGTTTTGAGCATTGCTTCAGGCTCTCTAGATATGACAATGAATTTGGATTTAAATGGTTCTTCGGTTTGAAACAAATTGGTTGTAAAGGCAATGCTTAAAATAAAAGTAAATAATCACTGAAAGAGGGATTATCTTCTACAGTGATTATTTTTAAAGTCTTTGACCCATTTACTCTTCTTTACTGTAGCTTTTTTTGCTTATGTTGACATATTTTCCCATGTTAGAAGTTTCTCTGTACTTCTTGTTGGAAATACCAAGAGTAATATCTAACAATTTATTAGTTCGTACAATGGATGTTTCTCCATTCTTTGCATGCTTATTTATTCATGCATCTTTTAAGCTTAGTATGTATGACCAGTGCTAGAAATAATCACTGTGGAGGAATAATTATTGAGCATGACTTCAGGCTAAAATTATGTATGTTCAAAAATTCCTTCACAGTTCTTGATGTGAGCATTGATGACAAAAATCGGAACTAATTGTTTAGGAGTATTGAATTACTGTTGAAATATAAAGCTACTCCTAATCTTCAAGATAAATTGGGATTTCTTCCTTTGCATTATGCAGCATTGGATGGACATAAACTTACAATTGAAATGGTATGCTGTGTTCCAAATAAGAGTAGATAATCACTGTGGATGAGTGATCTAGAACGCCTGAAACTATGCTAAAAGATCCCTCATCTACAATGATTATTTACTCTTATTTCGAACACTGGTATGTTTACATTTTGTAGTAATTTTCGAATATTTGCATGTATGAAGAAGTTATTAGTAGAAGAAGTTATTTCTTGAATGAGGAAGTGCTGATTTTTGATAGTGATTTTTTATAGACCTCGCTTATACATTTGTGTATATTTTGCATTTATGTTCTGTGGAAAATTCCTTTGTTTACCTTCATTGAATTTGTTCTGTTTCTTTGATCCTATACAAATAGATATTCCAAGATCTTTTTTAGGTTTAAATGGGGGATATTCACTACAGTGGGCAAAAAATTGTTTAAATTTTACAGTAAAGTGACTAATGACTCTGAACAAGCCCACTGAATATACTGTATTCCAGTGTTACTAGTATTTCAGTATGGCATCAGACTATTTTATTTGTCCCTAAAAGTACTCTTCCGTAGTAACTATTCCTTATTTTTGTATTGAACTGTTGAGGAAAGTTACTTGTAGCTTGAAGCTTATGCTACAAAAATCTCTCCTCTACAGTTATTATTTACTCTATAGGGTCGTTTAAAAAGTATGTCCGTCTTCAGCTCGCACAATTGCTGCTATCAGGACACGATCTCCGTTTCGTAGGAGCAATAAACAATAACTTTTAAACCAAGGCGATTCATCTTCGTTCCCAGGCTATTTTAATTATTTTCAGCGGGTGAAAATGGGGAGGTGTCCCATGCAAACAGGAAGTTTTTTTACTTTTTTAATGTCCCCTATGACAATTCATCCTTTTCATAGCTTCTGGATATATCTGGTCATGTTCTTCAAAATAAAACTCAAGAATCTGCTTCATCGCCAACTACTCCACTTCACTTTGCTGCATTCCATGGTCACTCTGCTGCGCTACAAGCTCTTTTGACTTGTTATAAGAATTTGAACGCTAAAGATGATAATGGATGTACTCCGTTAGACTTAGCATCATATGCTGGGCATACTGAATGTGTAAATATGTTACTAACCTGTGAAACACAAGCTGATGTCCTGGTATATTCTCATAAGTCAAGAAGAACTGCATTACATGCTGCTGGTAAGTAAATAACAAGTGTTTGAAGTAAGGACAAATAATCACTGTGGAGAAGTGATTTTTGAGCATTGCTTTATAGCCTGAATCAATACTCAAAAATCACTCCTCCACAGTGATTATTTGATCTTGTTTCAAACACTGAATAACAAGCTGGAAAATAGTTTTCATGCATCAATTGTTAAGGAGTGGTTTTGAATATAGTTTTTGGGCTAAAAAACACTCCTCCACTGGTGATGTCTAGTAATTATTTTCAGAAGTGGATATAATCTACGGTTCTTTTGAACTTTTAAATTCATGAAAACATCTATTGTTTTGCAATGTTTTCAATTTATTTAAAAAGGTTGAAAATAACTGCAGGACATCACTTGTGCAGGATAATTTTTGACTATAGTTTTCAGCTAATGCTAATGTTGATCTTTGTTGAAAGCAAGCATAATGTCTTAGTATATTTGCTGTCTTAGTATATAAGTCAAGAAGAAATGCATTACGTGCTGTTGGTTGGTAAATAACAAACTTGTCATAATGTTGCATATGGAGGAATACTTTTAGTAGTTTTTAGCCTCAAAAAACACTCCCTTCACACCTTTATATCTGGCAGTTAATATTTAGGACAGAATAATGTTCTTCTGAACTTTCGCATCAAAACGTTATTTTCACTACAAATGTTTTGGAATGTGCTTTCTGTTTAGATTAATGATTCTCTGTTATACATTCAATTAAAATGATCATTCTGTAATAACTTGCCAGACATCACCTGTGAATGAGTGTTTTTAACATAGTTTTCAGCTATAGAGTTGATAGCACTCAAAAAAAAACACTCCTCCACAGGTGATATCTGACAGTTATTTTCAGGCTCAAAAGCTGATGCTAATGTAGATGTTTATTGAAACTTTATTTACTATCACATTGTAGCTTACAATGGTCATACTGATTGTTTAAAGTTGTTGTTACAAAATGCTGAAGCTGAAGGGGTGGTTGATTGCTTAGATGGACAGGACAGGTAAGATTGTATTTGTTTGGTTTTTTGCATAGTAAATAACTAATCAATTACATGCACATTGGAATAGCACCCTTCTTTGCAGTGTGTAACTTACTGTATCTGCATCTGTTACTGTATGGTTTTATGGTTGATTATTCTGTGGAATCTTTATATTGCTCTTGTTCACATATTTAGAACACCATTAATGTTAGCTGTTATGAATGGACATCGTGACAGTGTATTATTATTGTTGGAACAATCTGCTAACGCAAACGCTGTAGATATCAATGGCCGCACTGCTGCTCATAGAGGGGTAATTTGGAGTTGTTGAGTTTTTTTTAGAACGCTCTCATCCACAAGTGATATCTGAAAGACTTATACAGGTCATCAAGCCTGATATCAACTGCTGGACATCACCTGTGGAGGTGTGTTTTTGAGAACACTCTCATCCACAAGTGATGTCTGACAACTCAAACAAGCTCAAGCATGCTTATACAGAAGGTTATTTATAATGCTTATTTTGTAGGCTATATGTGGACAAGAAGAATGTGTAGATGCTTTGATAAATTGTGGAGCCAATCCTAACGTAAGGTATGTAGTTGTATGTTGTGACAACTGTTAACGGTATTTATTGAGAAGAAAGATTGCACTTGCTTAATTACTACTGTATTTCATCGAGTTCTCCTGAATAAGTACCACTCTCTCAGTACTGTAACTTAAATAAGCCCCTCTTCGAATAATCACCCCTCTGGAATATTGTAACATCTCTAATAAGCAACCACCCTCAATTAGACCCCCCTCTAATAAACGCGGCTCCAAAATCTCCAAAATTTAATAATAGCCTCCCTTTAATAAGGTCTCCTTCCCAAACAGTTCGGAAAGATGTCATTTATAGTCAGTAGTTGTCAAAACAAAAGAAAATACACAAACATCTTATGTTCTATTGAACTTCGAAAATTGTAAAAGCTCTGTAAAATCCTTTCAGTTTATGTTATATTTAATGTTTTAAACAACTTTCAAGGAATTATTGTCAGTACACTACCCCAACAATGGAAAATTGGAAGACAAAAGGTAGTTAATGGAAAGCTTTAACTTCAAACCTATATCGGAGAAATAATACCTTCTTGGCAATTTTATTTTTGTTGACTTTAGTGGTCAGTTTATTTAGATGTATTGAAAAATCGTTAGATGATCCCTAATAAGACGCATAATAAGAGTAAATAATGTTTGATGATTAACCTTTTAGAGATTTCAATGGTTACACTCCAATTACGTTTTCTTCCATATGTGATCATATTGGAATTCTTGGTACGTTAATCCAATCTGGTGGTGATGCTTATGGTTTAGATAATCGAAAATATTCACCCCTTCACTGGGCATGTTTCGTTGGCAACGAAAGTTGTGCAGAGCTGCTTCTTGAGGTAAGCAATTTTACATGAGAAGTATTATTTGGCAAAACAAAATGGGTTTTCTTGTTTTTATAATTTCTATATTAAATTCTTTATTTTTGCGGTGCTTAAAATAAGAGCAAATAATCACCATGGAGGAGGAAGAAAGCCTAAAGTTATTCCCAATAAGCACTTCTCCACAATCATTATTTTGTTATTAAACACTGTTTATAACAATATGTTCAAACATATTTTTAGGAGAATTCAAAAAAGGGTTTATCTGGAAATTCATTCTCACCGGTACACTGTTCTGCGTAAGTTTATATCTACATTTAAATTCATATAGCGTATATTGCATTTAAGCTGATTTCCATTCGGCAATTTTTGTCTCACGTGCCGGGCATGTGCAAAAGCGCTGTCATTTGAGCGAGTGTATTTAATAGCTGATTTTCTATGCGTGTTATAAATTATCACATCAAACAAAATTTGTACTCTATTGATGTTAGAGTTGTTATATCTATCATGGAATGATTGATTTACTAATGTTGAATCCGCACCAACATTGAATGAGATCAAGACCATACTCAAGAATAGTCAAATTCACTGTTATTGTTATTATATTGCAATTTCTTTCATTGTTATTTTCTCTTACTATTTTCTATATTGTTTTGACCGATTTTAAAATCTTGTTGGATTAGATAATAATAAATGAGTGGAAATTTAAACGGAAAAAATTGCTCGATAAAAGTAGCGCGCGCCACAAAAATTGTCTAATGGAAATCAGCCTTTAAGAAGAGGTCCTTCCTTGTGAGTCTGTGTTGTGTCTGCTGTTCAAAATAAATAGTTGAAATATAAATAGTAGTATCTATTATCTATTATCTTCCACAAATGCACTGATATAAGCAAATGAATTTATTTGTACATTATTGGATGTTCAATTTTTAAACTGAAAGTTTCAAAATGTTATATTGAACGACTATAGTGACAGCATATACCGCAAATTAACTCCCTGGGCATTTATTTCAAAATTCAATTTTTAACAAAATATTTTGGGTTTTTTTTGCGCTGTATTTATTATTACATGTTAAATAAAGTTGTAAAAAAGAAAGGTATGTTTGAGCCCTTCGGTATTAAAAAGCTGATCGAAAAGTCTCTCAAATGCCCTACTTTAGTGGTAAATACATTTCTGAAAAAGAAAACAAGGCACAATAAATCATAATGTATAATTAATTTATCGCTTTTGATTAATGTCCTGTAGCATGAATTCGGAAGTCATCATTTAAATGATCGTTTTACAGTATGCTATATAGATGTGTATTCTAATTTGTCTTTTTTTTTTCAGTTTTCGTGGTAACGATGCATGTCTCGAAGTACTTCTCGATACATTAGGTAGTGATATTGTCAATTTAAAAGATTCAAAAGGAAGGTATGCGATTTTAGTTTTGATTTGACATGTAGTTTGATAAAGACCTCAACAGTAGCGGTCGAAATATCGCGACATTTCAAACTATCCATGTAGCTTCTGTTGTAAATGAGTGTGAGTGAACTCAATATTATGTAAGACCTATTATTGTTGGGCTCATAAGCAATGGTATTGCAGGCAGGTTAGAGGGCGTCCAACATTTTTCGTGTAAAACCATGTGTTGTAGGTCATCCCAAAGAACTCCAAAATCACGTATGTAATAATAGAACACTTATAATAATATGGTTGATCAGCTATCTAGGTTAGTGGTGGTGCGAATGTAAGCTCAGTTGCTAGGATAATAAATGGATAGAAGAGATTCAGAGAGTTGTTGCATCTAGAGTACATTCCCTCAAGACAAGGGATTACTAGTATAGTACATTAGTACAGATACATTTTAAAGCATAAAAGTTATATACGATGTTTACAAATGGTGCTTGATGATAGGCTAGGAGGTGACATTGTTCACATCAGAATTTAATATATATATATTCCTAATTTAGAACGTCTATTCACGCAGCAGCGTTTAGTGACAGCTCAGATTGTTTACAAACTTTAACGGATCATGGAGCCGACATTAATGCTATTGACGATAATAATCAAACTGCTATTATGTTAGCTGCTAAACGTGGTTACCAAAATGTATTAGGTAAGGGACCGTCTCAAAAATAAAATCTACTGAGCAGAGTACTGCGTCAATGATCTTGCAATCCATTGCAAGCTTATTGACCTAACACACTTCTGCACAGATTCATTTTTGTTGAATTTTTTCAATTTTAGTTGATTTATCCGTAGCAAAATAGTTGGTTTTGTGGCTACCAAAATGACCCTATGGAAGAGTGCTTTTTAGAGTATAATATTTAGCTGCAAAGGTTTATTTATAAACACTCATCCACAGCTGATATCCGTTATTTTCAGACTTGTTTCGCAAACATTTCTTGTAAAAAAAAAAGATTTTCTTTGCCCCACTGACATAGTTCTACCTTGAAAAAAGTGTTCTAATTGTTTTCTGACCCGAAACTCTATGAACTTAACAAGGACAATGATAGGTTACTCTGAGAAAAGAATATTTTGTTGTTGTTCACGCCTTCTAGCCCTGGGTACCTCGTTTCAAATATGCCTGGGTTAGGTAGGGTTAACTTACAATGATCTGGCATCGATTCTAACATTTAAAGCTAATAAATATTTCTTTTGTAGATTCATTACTTGAATCAGATGTTGATGTTAACTTATCAGATAAACAACAAAACAGCGCTCTCCATTTAGCCTGTTTACACGTAAGTACCATAGTATTATTTATAGAGAAGAATCCTTCATTCAGTTCATTTTGAATTTTAAACATCCACTCACAAACAAGGTCTAAAATAGTTATCGGACATTACATTTAATGCGGATCTCTACTAG
This sequence comes from Neoturris breviconis, assembly GCA_032360805.1. Classification (NCBI taxonomy): domain Eukaryota; kingdom Metazoa; phylum Cnidaria; class Hydrozoa; order Anthoathecata; family Pandeidae; genus Neoturris; species Neoturris breviconis. The sequence goes on from JAULBZ010000112.1 coordinate 24,219, forward strand.
ACGAATTCGTTTACATCTTCATCTTCATCTACATTATCATCTTCATCTTCATCTTCATCCTCATCTTCATCTTCATCCTCATCAACATTTATTCGTAATACCTTGTATTACCTTGGAAATATTTTGGCTTCGTTTCTATCCCTGAAGGCCCCCAGCATTTTAGGAAACTTCGTTTCTATACCGGAAGGCCGCCGGTGCTGTATTTGTTATTAGATCTGTCAAGGGCAGATGTATGACAATCGCAACAATTAGATATTCGTTTTTAGCCATCGTTTTCCAAGAGTTCATAATTTCCAACATAATCGCCCATATGAAAAGTTAGAACATTTGTTAAACACCCCCCCTCCCCTTGATTAAAAGCCCCCACTAAGAGAGATATTACACTAACAGTTGTTCCTCCTAAATGATGGCTTCCTACATGAAGGACCGTTTCAAGTAATGGATTCGGAAGTAGAGTAGACCTTAAATAACCTCCAAAGTGATAGTTAACTAATATCAGGGGTTGAAATAAGACGAAATAGCTGTACGCTGATAGTACGAAGAAACAAATCGATTTCAAGATCATTGACACATTGTAGCTACCCTCATCCACAGATAAACCTACTTTCAAACCTATTATTCGTTGTTGTTTTTTGTTTAGGGTCACCAAACTTGTGCTTTACAACTACTCGAAAAAATAAACGATGATATCATCAGTTCACCTAATATAGATGGACAAACGTAAGTACAAAAGACTATTAAATCTTGTATTTGATTGGTTTCTTCGTACCGAACTTTGATTGGTTGTTCTTACCGAAGAAACCAATCAATTGTAAGATCGTTGGCACATCGCTATAGTTTTCACGATTTGTTGACCGTTGATGGAAACAACCCCTCGCAATCATAATGTTTTCTTTAGGCCTCTTCACATCGCTGCTAAACATGGTTTGTCACACGTTGTTGGTGGTTTGGTTGATCGAGGCGCTAACGTCATAGCGGAAGATAAAGACGGTATGTGCATTGCTCATCCTGTTCTCGTATTACTATGTAACTCTAGTTTTCGAGTAAAATAATTTTGCCTTAGTAGGCTGTCTCATAAATAAAATCTACTGAGGAGAGTATTGAGTTAATGATCTTGCAATGGATTGGTTAATCCATTGCAAGCTAATTGACCTAACACACTTCTGCACAGATTCATTTTTGTTCAATTTTAGTTGATTCATCCTTAACAATAAAGTTCGTTTTGGAGCGAAATTTTGAGAGTTTTGGTCCCTTAGGCTGTTTTAATCATAGCGCAAAACAGCTATATATAGCAGCCTACGATTGATATATTGTCAGTACGGTGGAAATGCTACTCTTCCTTGTGTTTTTAATAAACAATTTCTCTATTCTAAAAACTACCGAATAGAGACACTGATACGGGTATATGTGGCGAAACATATACAGAGGTATTCGTGGCATATATGGCGAAACAGTCCTTATACAGATGTATTCAACCCGCTTGTACGTCGGCTTTTTTTCTAGTTTAATCTATTAAAATCTTACTTTGTGCGTTTGGGCAGCAATTTTTGCGAATTAATTTTCATGGAATTTTGAACAGCACATTTCAGTTTTGCTTAAATTAAGTTATATGCTCAAGATACGAACAAATAATGACTGTGGAGATGTGATTGTTGACCTTAATGCAGGGTTCAGACGGGACCTGGAAAACCTGGAGAATTAGCTGTTTTTAGTAATATTCAGGGAAGACCTGGAAACCTCAGGGAATTGGATTGACATTTTTAGAATTCCTGGAAAACTCAAGGAAAATGGTTCTGTCACTCTATATATAAATAGTTTTCGATAAGTGTTGTGTTCTGACGAACTACTTTATTTGGAGAAATATATATTAAGGTAATTCTCTGATTCAGATATATCCCATTGTTAAAATTGAATCTCAACACGCTAATAACAAAGAGTAATATTTTGTTATATTCGTCAAAGAAAAAATCCTGGAAAAAAAGTATATTTTTCAGCATAAAAGGGGAATTACTACGCATTATGAAGAAAATCCTGGAAAATGACTTTCGTAATCTTGTCTGAACCCTGTAGTAAATTATAGCCTGAATGCTATGCTCACAAATCACTCCTCCGCAGTGATTATTTGTTGTTATTTCCAAGATTGCATTCGTAAACTTTTTTTTTAGGTTATTGGCCGGCATTAGCTTGTGCACCTACGAAAGAGGTGGCTGAATGCTTACGCGTTATACTACTCGCAATGTTACCTCCATCTGGCGAAACATTGCTATCAAGTACGTTACAACGAGCTTCGATATCAAAACTGGATCCAGATGATATGCACATGGACGCTGATTAATTGTTTATTTTAACGAAATACTTCTCTCACGTTAGTAAACGCATGGATGTCGGTGAACGCTTTATGTGGCGTCGTTTAACATATTCAGGGAGTAGCGTATAATCTTCGAGTTATTGACATCTTTTGCGGACGCGTGACGTTTAATTTGTCAAAAAGACGTCGAATTTACGTTGATTAGACGTCGCGTACTGATAGTATTTTCTACAAGAAAGTTCTTAAGTATTAAAATTCTCAAGAATACAGTAATCGAAATAAGATTAAAGCTTCAGCAGCCTAAAAATCACTCCTCAGCAGTGATTATGCGCTCTTAGTTCTCTCAATATACATTACAAAACACTGACATAGTAAGCGCTGACGTCAAAACAACGCCTTTTTGTCGTTGGTCAGATGTCGCATGTATGCAGGGAAGTTTGAATAAAAATCATAAAAGCAGATAGTTTTGGGATGCTGCTCACTATACTTTTTATATTAGCTAGTTTTCTCTCGAACAAGGATCACAGTTTCCCCATTAGTGAGAATTATGCACATGCACGTATAATATTTGTTAAGATGACTGCGCATGCGCGTTATATTTAATTTATCTAACCTGTACATCCTGCAAGTTAGATGAAACCATAGAGATCTGTTTTTTGTACACTTATAGTTAGAAATGTTGGTAAGTTATTCTGAAAATTATTTTCCCGGTAATACCGTAAATGCCGCGCGATAGAAAACATGCTTCTGTGTTAGAACATTTATATAGTATGGCTGCTATTTCATACGAGCTATATGTATATACTAGGCTTTCTTTGCGCATATAATGGGATAGTGAATTTGATGAGGACACAAAGTTGGACAAAAACTTGTTCAAAGTCAGCAGTAAAGACACTTTCGACGTGGTTCTAGCATCTTTGCTGTGGACTTTAAATAACATTTTTGTTCACTGGATCTTGCACAAAAATTTCGTATATTTTTATATCGTAGTTAATAGCCCTCAAATAACTGGCTGGCATCACCTGTGGAGGAGTCTTTTTAAGCTCACTGCTCTGCAGGTTATGTCCAACAGTAATCTAAAGGCTTGAATAGGTTTGCATGTTATGATCGATTTTTTTGTAAAAGAAACTTGATAATTTAGAACAAAAAATATATATTTAACAAAAACATATTCGTCTGCAGTAGTGGGGATTCACACCATTTTCCCTCAAAAAGGTAAGATTAGGAATTCTAAAGGGTATATACAAGCCCAAACTGTCCGAGCATCATCTGAGTAGAAGTGTTTTAAAGTATACACTGAAAACTATAGTATAAAAATACTCATCCATTAGTTATTTTCGGGCTACGATCTTGGTCCTAAATTTTGCGAACCTTGTCGAATGATAGGCGCCACAAGCAAAAATAAATACGGAAGACGAGAAGTCCCTACAGATTTGTCTTGTTGATTTATCGAAAATTTCGAGGTCCTAGGGTCTAGCACCTTTTGCAAACTTGACAATTTATGCTGTTCCAAGCAGCTTATAATACCCAGGCTCTTGGAACTCGAATTTTCGTGTCATTCGTCTGGTTAATCAAAATTAAGTCAATCCCAATATAAAATGTAAACGAATCACGTAATAATAAATAAGTGTACCAATTCTCGCGTGTATTTATTTTCCCGAGTAAAAAAAAATTGTATTTCGCGAGTACTTATTTTCCCGAATGGCAAGTTTTTGAAATTTTAGCGGGTATAAATTTTCGCGAATGGTTAAAATGTAAAAAATGAAGATAAAGAAATTATGGGAACATTTATATCGGCATCGAATGAGAATGTGATAGAAGTTAAAGTACCACCTCAGCCTCGAAGGGACAGGGGTAAACAAAAGAAAAATACGGTCAAATGAAAGGATGCAAGACCGACAAGATCACAGAAAGAAAATCAAAGCTCGAATGCAACGATTGTAATTGATTAGTTAATAAAAAGTTAGTTAATAAAAAGCAAAATAACCCAAAATCTTTTGTCCGTTTGTATTTTTCCGCGTGTATTTATTTTCGCGAACTATAGATTTAAGACAAGTTTCGCGTGTATTCATTTTCGCAAATGACGTTTTGAAGAAAGTTTTGCGTGTATTTAATTTCGCAAAAATTAGTACACGCGAAAATTAGTACGCTTAAGGTAGAAGCAATTTCAAGAACTTAACGCAAAAAGAAATATTTAACCTTCACAGAAGAAGATAATTTCAATACAAAAATGAAATTTAAACTTTAACCTATTTCTAGAATTAACCCTACCTAACCCAGACTTTTTTAAAAATCCCACACCCTGGGGAGGGAGAGGCCGGTAGAGCCCCCTTTCGTAAAATTTGTTTCAATAATGCAATCAACTTGAAACTTACCACGAACGTAATTCTTTATGATTTAGCATAACATTTTTGCTGATGTCAGCATTTTTTGTGCAGTTTTAGGGTACTTTCGTTCTTCCACTTTTTGGCCAATTTTTGCAGACGTCAGCAAAATACGCCAGTTTTTTTCAAAATCATGGAAAATGATTCCTAGGTAATTTGTGACAAAGTCATAAAGTTTCAAGTGATTTGGACCAGTACTTTAGGAGGTATGGGGGTGAAAGACGGTCGCAGGCCTACTTTTTAATATATTTTTGTAAGGTACTTGGACAACCTCGTTCCCAGGGCTTTTTTTGTCAAGAGAGAAGAAGCCCTGGGAACGAGGTTGGGCTCATTGAAACAATTGAGTTATGTTGTAACGGGTCTTTGCACATATCATTGAAAGAGTGTTCGCGTATTTGCATTTTATTTGAAAATACATTACGTTCATCTCAGCTCAATGAGTGTTTTAGATAATTTGATCGAAACTTTGGCAGATTCAGAACAGGTCTATTTTTCAGCCATTATACGTACACTTTCCACCGGCTCCCTTCGTCCAGACAGGCCGGACATAATTTAGTTTGATAAAACCATCAGACAGGTGGAACACAATTGATAAAACTATCAGTACTAAAAGCCAATCCATTGCATGCTCGCTGTGACGTCAATTTCTACCAATGGAATTTCCTTTTTTGGCTTTCGTAGTAAATCTTTTGCCTAATGTAAATCAAGCTTACCTAATGTAATTGCCTAATGTAAATCAAGCTCGATGCCAGTGCTTCCGGTGTGATCGACCTTGGTATCTTTGAGTGCTGTAAGAGACCATCTCAAAGTTTCGCTCCAAAACCAACGTTTTTGTTAGGGTTAAATCAACTAAAATTGTTAAAATTCAACAAAAACGAATCTGAGCAGAAACCAATCCATTGCAAGATCATCGGCTAAGTACTCTCTTCTGTAGATGTTATTTTTGAGACGGTCCCTAAAATAATTGTTTCTGATATATAAAAAAAATGAAAAATTGATAGAAAAACATAACGCAGAAGTTTGGGTGATGAAATTTATTTTGAATCTATTTCCCTAAACGAAAATACTACAGAAATGCATAAATATATAAATTCTATTTACATTTAAAATTATAATTTAAATTGACACTACTTCGTTTCCAGGCCTCAACTGCTGCAATGATGGTTGACAGGCTGGTAAAATTAGACTGCAACCTTTCAACCTAACATAATCCGTAATTCGACTTTACTTGTTGATAGATGAGCAGGCTAATGAACATAGACTGCATCCTTTCAACCTAACATAATAGTAGATCTACTTTTAGTTGTTGCTAGAGGAGTAGATTTCCTTTGTCCAATTCTTTCGATTCTTGCAACTTTCTCAGCATCAGCAGCCATGTTAGCGAATGAACTGTAAACAATAATAAACAATAATAAGAAAAAATAAAATAAATTTAAAGTACTAACCAATGCAATAATAAGTAACACGAAGGCTTATGTAGGAGAATGGAAACAAGTAACACGAAGGCTTATGTAGGATATTGGGAAACAAGTGATTATTTCTTACCTCTTAATAGCTTGTTCTTTAATGACGTCACGAACTGCTCTTGATGCTCTTGCTGCTTCTCGGCTCTTAATAAAGAAAAGAAAATGTAAGTAATTTAGTGTTATGCGTTGCTTGGCAACAGAAGTAGACCTTATAACTAATAAAATCGTGTTGGAAAAATAAAAACACAGGTGTTTCTAGCGACACATCCGTTTCGACGTTTACTTAGGTCATCATTATCAATACTATGTTATACAATGAAATTCATAAACCTTATACAATTATTTTTTATAAAAGGTTTACCGAATAAGGTAAGATGACAATAAGGTTTTTGGGAAATGTTGTTTTTAGATCTAGCATTCAAATTAGTAGTTCTTTCAAATATAAATATGCGACATTTGAAGATAGAGTTCATGTCATTGGCTGAATGCCGGTGATTAGTCGGTATATAATTATATTTTTTTCCTTTCAACTTTTATTTGAAATTGTTTTGATTGATGGAGTTGTAGAATTTAATTTATTTTTGCATCTTACTTTATTCGGTAAACTTTTTATAAAACATAATTGTATATAAGTTTATGAATAACGTAGTATCGATGATGATGACCTACCTAAAGGTCGAAAGCTCTACGGATGTGTCGCTAAAAACACTTGTGTTTTTATTTTTCTAAAATGATTTTGTCGCATCTACATAACACACGTAATAAAATCCTTGAAAAATAGTTCAATAAGCAATTGGTTAGCTTGCAAACAATCAGTCTAGTTTCTAGGATCTCACAAACTTGAAAAAATGGCATGAATATCCATTAGTCTGATCTCTTTTTGTAATCAAACCTACAGGTGCATGGTGTACGTCTGTTGTTTCGACCTTAATCTGGCATCATGTGCCTGTTTGAAATCAATCACAATACCGTTGAGTCGGTACTTTTATCGAATTACAGAGGTTTTGTAACAGAGTTTCTATCAGGATGGAACAGCTATATTTCTTCGAATTTGAAAGGTTTCGAATTAGAGAAGTTCCACTGTATACTATATATTCCCATAAAATGAACTGCGAAAAAGGGTGTATTGTCAACCAAGTAGGAGATTACTGACTCAGGACTTTACTTTAACTCTATATATGCTAGGGGGATCCCCCTCCCCTACCACATTATTTATAGCAACTTCCAAACCATGAAAGCAATGATGCTGAAACGTACCTTTTTTATGTAAATCTATTTGACACATACTGACGAAAATCCGACCCCCCCCCCCCCCAACTTTGAGGAGTCCCAAAAAGCGCAGCATATGTATAGTTAAAAATCAAGCCTGAAAACAAAGAGGGTAGAACGTTTTTAATTATGCTCCTCCTCCTTGAAAAGGATGGAACTAATTAATACACATGAGGAGCCTTACCACTTTTGCATAATCTTCTTTCTCTTGGTGAATAAGTCTCGAACGTTGATCTTTTAAACTTATAATTGTCTGCAACTCTTCTTGACGTAATCTTTCATCCTCCTCTAGTCTGCAATTATTAAACGTACACTATCACTTTTTCTGAACATTTGCCAGTATTTAAAGTTTACGAACTCACTCACTCTGTTCGCAAGCTTTAAAGAACACAATTCGGAAAGGTACGATGGAGGCCACACGCAAAGGAATCGAAACATCAATGGTGGGGAAAGAAAATGAATAACGCTGAGATTTTCAGACAACGATTGAATTCTTCTTCTCCTTTGCAATACATTATGTTTTTAAACTCTCACAAGAAATGTTTGAAGGGTATTCTAAGTTTAAAGCAAAATTCGCTAGAGAATTCGATAGCTTTAAAAATCGACATCAGGTCCGTGCAAAAATAATTAAGGTGGATTGCTACATGTTCTGTTTACATCAGGTCCGTGCAAAAATAATTAAGGTGGATTGCTACATGTTCTGTTTACATCAGCAACGGGAAAAGAAATAGCAAATAAAAGTGATTGGATGTTTAGTTAATTATTCTTTTGTTCTTTCCTTCCTATCCCGTCATGAGACACAGGAAAAAGTTGAATTCAGTTCAACTTTATGGGAAAACGGAATGAAAACGGAACAGGAATAGGCTTGAGCCAATCAGATTTGATTATTTACTGTTTTCCGTTCCTATTCCTGTGGATACACTGGACAAGTAGAAATCCAGATTTATATTTAGTCATTCGAATATTAGTTTTATAACAGCATTTTTTAACATGTTATGAAAGAAAACGTTTTGTAAGTAATAACTAGGCACACCGGAGGAAATCACGGAGATATTACTGTGTTAAAGGTACAGTCAATATGGTAGAAGTATTTTCTCATCGAAATAATGGGAATTTTTTCGCGATTGTTGCCAAAGGACCGCAGCAAATGCAAAGCTCGGCAAAGCTCGCTGCGCTTGCTTCTTTTTGCTTGGCAACAATCTATGTCAACTTCAGTGAGATACACTGGAAATTTCAGAGTCTTAAGTCCTAAATTCAGATTAATTAACCGTAATCAAGATGGTTAATAAGCAGAAGTACCTAGGTATCCCTGGCGTCTGCTGTTACTTTCTTAAAGAAAAAAGGAAATCTTACTTTGATTTAACTGCAGCATGGTCGAGTTCTTTTTGAAGCCTTTTGTTATGTGCTTTTAAACTTTTGCAAGCATTTCTTTTACCAACAACCTGTGTTGCTCTTTGTGCACTCTTAAAATAAAACAACAAAAAACTCTAAACTAGAAATGTTCTTATATTCTTACATGAAATAGATTTCAGTCAAAATTATTTTAAATAAGAAGAAAATAAAGTCTCTTTTAACTTTCATAGAAAAGGTCGAAAATTTACGATTAGCTAAATTCATTTTAAATATATTTGGCTGAAACCCATTTGATGTAAGAATTTAAGAACTATGAAGAGACAATCATACAAACAATTTATAAGAAATATTCTTGACGAAATAAGAGCAAATAATCACTGTGTGGGAGTGATTTTAGAGCAAATCATCAGGCTGTGTAGTCTGTTATCCCACAAAAATCCCTCCTCCACAGTCATTATTAACCTTACCACTCATATTTTGTTTAAGGTGGTGAGGGTAGTGGGCTACATAACACGAGAAACTAAATAAAATTTATACATTCAACAAATGGCATAAGGTGGATTTACACTAAATGAAGTATTTCACGCAAAAGCCAAAAGAAGATCATCTATTGACATCGCATGCTTCACACACTATTTTGGCTGCGGTAGGCGGGTTTTTTTTACAACTTTTGTTTCGTTTAGAGAAATCTTTTTCTGAGTTTTCGAGATTTATGAAAGGAAACAAATATGTATTTTTTAATATTACAGGTGCAGAAAAATATTATTTTGGAATGTTGCAGGTGCCCCTATGAGTCCTTTTGTTTTGTTTGTCCTTTTGTTAACGGAACATTGTCTAGAACAAGCAGGGAATGAGAAAGTAGACGGTTGACTTTCAGTAAAGCGAATAATTAGAAAATAATGTTTATAAATAACATGACATGTGGTTCTTACACTCTTCTCTACCTTAATTACGCCCCATTGCGTCCTTCAACAAAAGATGCCCTTTCAACACTCAAAATATGAAAACGCACAAAAAAAGAAAAATATTTTTATTTTTTCTGCAAAGGTACGAAATGGTATTTACTTGGTAGAGACAGAAATTGATTTAAACTCTATTGGAACATCCTAAGTTTCTTTGAGGACCTTAATAGAAAATTTAAAATCAGAGACCACAGAACATTGGTACAAATATTAGCCAAGCAATCATGGTAAACTTATGAAATATTAACGTCAAACAAAAAGGAAAATAACCTGCAGAATAGCATCTCTGAAAGAAGTTCTTAAATCACCCCATGTTCTAGCTAGTTCGAAATGTTATCAGAGTAGGGCATGTTTTGCCCCACCTCCCTCCTCTTCCAGCCAGTATGGGGTCACCAAGGTCCCAGCCAAATTAGGGTTAATAAACAATAGTCTTACAATATCTTGAAATTCGCTGAGTTCTCTTTTCCATAAGTCCATATCTTTTTCCATGACCTTCACTTGTCTTTGTCGTTGTTGTTTGCGCTCTTCCTCTTTCATTCTAAAAAAAATAAAATAAAAAATAATTTTAATCTTACACATAATGCAATACATACAGAGAAGAGCACTGAATCTACTATCTTGCATCTGTATTTGCTACCATAAAAAATGAAAATGATACTTTAACGTTTTATTAGCAATCAAATATGAATTCGGATGTCTTTGTACTGCGTCACAAACCGTAAAACGTTTTAAAGTATATGTATAATGTTAAGAGTGAATGAGGGATTTTTGAACATTATTAAATCTATTCTGCAGTTAATATTTGCTCTTATTTCGACCACTGTAATTCGCCATTGTGTTTATAGTTCTAAAAACTGGAAGTTTATTCCAACCACAATAATTTTGAGCTATGTAGACAAACTGATTCTTCGTAAATAAAATATATCCAGCTGAATGGCATTTATTTGATGGAAGCGTTTGTAAAATAAAATCTCAAATATATAATCCAGGCTAGATTAGCATCTCTCAATGTTCCATGTCTGAAAATAACTGTTGAACATCACCCCTTCAGTAGAAGAAATCTTGCTGGTCATCACTGTGAAGAAGAGATTTTTCAGAATATATTCAGCTAAGAAATCTCTCCTTCACAATGATGACCCGCAGGTCTTGCAAAACACACAAGTTAGGGACCATCAAAATTTTGTACCAAAAAATCAACTTTTTTTGCACATGTAAAAGATTTGATCAAATTTAACGATCGTTAACTATACTCTTAGTAATCTTATTTTTTATAATTCATACTTATGCGTGTTTCTCTTCATTTCTTTTTCTATCATTTGTTGATGGAAATGTTCTTGAGCACGGGTGTGTTTATCTTCTATATCTGCCAGTAAAGCATTATGTTCAGCCCTACAATTAATGAAATGAAATATGTTAATAACGATGATGAAGCTGATTATTCTGCGTAAAGCAGTGGGTGTGTTTTGTAAGTTTTTTTTGGGTCTTAGAATAACAAAAGAACAATAAATTCACCTTATGATGATGTGGAGAAGTACCCTCTGTTCAAATCTTTACTTTACCTCAGAGATAATACTAAACCCTATTTTACCCCTATGGTTTTTAGAAAAATATTTTTTTCTACACCACCTAGCGTCTTGAAACTCTGCAAGACTGAATTACAGCTTATCTTACGTCAGTGTGCCAAATCGCAGGTCGATTGTGCAATCGGTTGTTCCAATATTAACAATAATCTAAAACCACCTTACAAGTTCCTAATATTTAACACCTTAAAATTTAAACTACCAAAACTTGAAATTTTAAATAACTACTGATTTATATTGACAAACAGAATCGTTATACCAAATATTTTCCATAATATCCGATATATTATTAATACCTGCACAAAGTAGTAACTGCAGGGAAGAAACCTCGATAATTAGCATAATTGAAAACAATACATTAAAACTTTAAATTACACAAATGAAAATTAATTGACAAATAGTTATCAACATCATCATCCTTTTTTTGTTTTCTTTGACCGAAACGATAATATATATTATACCAGATGTGCATTGGTCACCAACCTTTTGTATTTTTCAGCTCTTCGAGGATCATAAAAAGATGAGTCGCTTTGAGTCTGAAATGTGATGTAAAGTTTATGATATTCAGAGCATGAGAGACTAGAATACAGAGCCTTACAGTGGTCGACATAATAGTATAAACACTGCAGAGGAGGGATCTTTGAGCATAGCTTTAGACTTTGTAGCCTGAAGTTGTACTTAAAAAACACTCCCTCACTATGATTATTTTGACCACTTCTGCATAGCATGGAAGGTCAGTGATTGAAATAAGAGTACATAATCACTGCGGAAGAAAGACTTTTAAGCATTATGTATATGTGCTCAGGGTGTATTTTCGAAAAATACAGTAATCATGTTTTATCGTTTTTATCATGTTTTAATATATTTTGATATCAGTAACATTTCACATTTTTTCTTTAGAAATTGAAGAAAATTCGAAGGTATGGTATTAAAAGTAGCCCACCACACCAAGTGAAAGTTAAAGCTAAGCAAATAAATATGATTTTCATACACACATCATACAGTAATATGTCTTTATGTTGATAAAGTTTCGGGTCAAATAAACAATTAAAACACCTTTATTAATGTAAAATTATATCAAATCACTGTCGAGAGAGTAGTGAAATTTCATATCATAGCCTGAAACAGTGGATATGATATCGTAGCATTATGTATACAATAAAAATACGCCTATGTTATAGTATTAGTTGCACTTTAAAAGACTTGTAAATAACACTATATAGGCTACATATATTCAGACTACATGCACACAGAATATGCTTTAAGCATGCTTTAATCATACTACTATTTGTATATGTTGGCTGACAAAAACCACGTTAAAACACCTATTACAGTTTTATTTGATAATCCATATACATATTTATTGACTAGCTGATGTTATGAAGCACTAGAGAATAGAACAATGTAACAGAAGAATACATTTTCTTTAGTATTATTAAAATAGTATAACGTCTTTTTATAAAAGATACTTTTATTTAAAAAATCTTCTTCTGTTGAATTGTGTATTTTAATTATATTTTATAATCACATTGGGACTTTTTGTAATTTTTGTAATCAACTTATACTCATGGTGTACATAATTATGCTTTAAGACTCAAGTGAGTAGCATTAACAATTATTTCAAAATTGAAGAAGGAAGCTTCCCAAAACTCAAATCGGGACTTTAAAAAATAACCTTTAATCATTGATTTATTTTACATCTCTAAAAATTGAAAAAGAAGCTTCCCAAAAATGTGAAATGTCTTCAAAAAATGATTCATGGTCATCTCATAGAGAATTAAAAGTAAAAACAAAATATAATTCTTCACTTCTCCTCTTATCATTTGCATATGATATTTGGGTGGATGTGGTCAACACCTCATAGAATTCAAATGCTCGAAAAATCTCCACTTTTGAAAAAATCCGTTTTTTGTTTCAAATTGACGAAATCAAAAAAAATTGGCTAGCCTCTCGTAATATTGCCTAGAATGCCATAACCAAATTTCAGGACGGTACCACACCTTTTTGGTCCATTGGCTCGAAAACTCAATTTGGACCCTTTTTGCCCAAAACCCGGGACAGAATGGACAAAATCAAAATATTTTGGCAAGCCCTTCTAGAATATTGCCACGAATGCTGGTACCCAATTTCAAAATGCTAGCCCTTCGGGAACATGGTCTTTAAGAAAAGCGAGACGCCACCACCGCCAGTGATTGCAATAGCCCTAAAAATTCATTAACTATACATAACATTACCATATTAGAAGAAACTTTTGCAGTCAACAAACACACATAAACACACATTTTGCTGGAATTTAATTCTAATTTTGCGACTGGCATACTTTACCTTAACTTTAATTTGATGTTCTTTTAATTTCTGCATAGTATCCTGAAGATCAACTTCATTCCAAAGTTCTCTTTCTCTTGATAATTGTCGTAAATTTTCCTCCTAAATAGCATATTATTTTAAACAAATCTATTTACTGATATTGCAAATGATAGAAACTAAGTCTATCAATTTGGAAAATTGATAAATAATAAAATTGATAAAAATCATAAATTGAACATTTTGGTGAATGTGGTCAAAGTCTCCACTTTTGAAAAAAAATCCCTTTTTCGCCGATACTTGGTCCTGAGTTGACGAAATAGAAAAAAAATTGGCCAGCGGTCTCATAATATTGCCTACAATGTCATAACTTCGAGACAGTACGACGCCTTTTCGTTCCATTGGCCCAAAAATACAATTTGAAAATGCAACTTTTTACCCAAAACGTGGTGCCGAGTGAACGAAATCTAAATATTTCTTGTGAGTCCTTTTAGTATGTCGCCACGAATGCTGGTAACAAATTTCAAAATGCTAGCACTTCGGAAACATGCTCTATTTAAGAAAAGCATTGCTGCAAAGTGATAGCAATAGCCCATCCAAACTTTGTTTGGTGGGCCAAAAATGAGTAGGCTTCTAGAATCATAAAGCAAAATGCAATATTGACAGGTGCCACAGTGAGCTTTTTGGTAGTGATGTTGTGTGGTTTCCGTGTATTACTTTTAAATCTGACATTAGATAGAGACCACCAAGCTCCTATTTTGTCTATTATGCTTTCAGACAACAAAACATTTAGATTATACTCAGTATTGTAGCTCTGTAAAGATAAAAATTGGAAAGTAGCCAGTTGTTTAGAACTTCTTTTATTCGATGACCACAATATCATGCTTCAAGAATAAATCTTTCTTATACTGCACATGCTCATTGAAAAGTCAGTAACTCGATAAAATCTCCAAGTGGAGATCAGTCTTAACCATCTGACTAATAAAATTCAAAAAAGAAACAACATGTTTATCTTTTGCATATCACATGCACACTGGTTTTTGTTATATAGAACATTAATTAATGTGTCCCGACACCAGTGACTTGTTTTTTAACAATTGTGACAGAAAACAAACCAAGCAAACTAAATTGGTGTTGGACATAATAGATAAGACTACTCTAATGTAATGAACAGCAAGCAAACAGCGCTACCAAAATACTTAGAAAAGCTGTAATCTTTTATAAATGTACCTATAGGGGAAGAAATGTCAGATCGAGATATAATTCAACAAAATAATAAATAAACTGTATATACATGTGTTGCATATTGTAAACAACCTCATTTCTACTACTTGTGCTCTCGCATTGTTACAAGGTGCTCCTTGTAGTTAAGGACTTTATTTTTGGGTGCTAAATATGGTTAACTTTGCATAAGTAAGTTTTATGTGGATCAGGTAGATTATAAAAATTTATGAAAACAGAAACGCCAGATTGAAAAAATTATGACGTCACATGATCAAAATAATGACGTCATAGATTTTTAAAATTTTAAATCATCATTGTATTCTTGAACTGTATACACCGGAAAGAGCTTGAAAAGTTATTATGTGAAAATGGTATAATACACTCAAATTGCATTTCCCATTCTAAAGTAAGTTTCAAAATTATGCTGACTCAACAATTTTACAATATTTGAATCATTAATATGTTGAGAATGATAGATCAAAATTGTAAGTATTATACCATTTACATGAACAACTTTTCAAGCTCTTTCCAATGGTACATTCGATTCAAACATACAATGAAGAATTAAAATTTATGACATCATATTTTGGTTATGTGACGTCATAATATTTTCAAACTGGCAGTTCCGTTTTTAATATTTTTTGATCATCTACCTAACCCACAAAAAAGTTTTTTATGCAAAGTTAACCATATTTAGCAACCGAAAATAAGGTCCTTAATTACGTTGAGTGTGCTGAGAACGGGGTTACATTACAAAATTTATTCCAAACATAGGGCTGGCTACTCGTGGAAACATGTTTGTTTTCTTTGTATATTTTCTTCCGGGGTCAAATGATCAAAAATTATTACAAATTTATTCGAAATTAAATGGTGGGAAATGGCAGATGCGAAATATAAGCAAACATGTTGACAGATGCAAAAGAGAGGGAGGTGACACAGTCATGGTGTGTATAAAGGTGGGGTATACGCAAATGAAACAGCATCATATATAGTTCTCATTTATCAATCAAAATGTACATTTATACCTGCGTGGCATATAGAGCACATGTATTTCCAAAAGAGATGTGTGCTGATGTGTGCTGCTTGAAGTTGTGAGTTTTTGTATAATGTTTAAAATATGCTTGAGACTGTAATGACTGATATAATCAATTAATGAATTTTTCTCGTCTTTCATTATGACACCTTACTGGGAAAAAGTAACAAAATTTTTGCTTGGCAACGAAATTTTCTCCAATTTTCTCCAATTTTCTAATCAAATTAATGTTCAACCAAACTTTAGAAAGATTGCGATAAACAAACATGAATACAGACCAGTAGAGTTGGGTGTCCTGACTAGAGAAGCACAAGAATTGAAAGTAAATCAAAAATTCCAATTCATTTAATTAGCTTAAGGAATTTAAAATTTATATTTAAGGTTACATAGAAAAAAATATCCCAAATCTGCAAATAACTGATGGACATCATCTGTATGTTTTCAGCACTGATACTTAAAACTATACTAAAAAAACACTCTTCAACAGGTGTGTCCGACATTTCAGGCTTGGTATTGTACCTGGCGCTTTTTTTTCTCAGCTTCAGTGATATGTCTTTGTATTAGTTTTTCTTTCTATGTGAGAATAAAAAAAAACTATAGTTTTAAAATCCCAGTGGGCAAAAACTTGTTCAGAATCTGAAGTAAAGACGCTAGAACATTTTCAATATTTTCTAGCGTCTTTATTGCTGACTTTGGACAAATTTTTGCCCATTGGTAGCAACAGTGCTCTGATGTTAATGATATAAATCAAACCATTGCTTAACCCTATTTCTACTAGAGGGGCTCAAAGCGCCTCTTAATTTTTTTGCTATACCTATTATCTTTTTGATCTGAAATTTTGTGACGTTTCCTAAAATTTATCTAGCATAATAATTCTGAAAAGAAAAGTTTGTATAATTGTACGTTGTTGCCATGGTGACCCCAGATTTGGTACTGGGTGTAGCAAAAAAAATTCAAAACATTTTTTTTGTGGCGTCATTAGCAAAATTTACTGCCTTCAGCGAATTTTGACATAAAACAGTATCTTATTTTATAGAAGTTTCAACAAAAAAAATGAAGAAACAAGAAACAATAGTCTAAAACCATGACACGACAAAGGCCTGGTAGATATAGGGTCAATAAATAAATCACTGGGAGGAGTGATTTTTGAGCATAGCTTCAGGCTATAAATCCTGAAGCTATGCTAAAAATATTACTCCTCCACAGTGATTATTCATTCTTACATTAAAAGCACTGGCATCAGACAATATCCGATATTGGTTTTGAGTATTAGATCAGGCAAGCATATAATTTTTGAAAAGAACATACAAATCGAAATAAAAATCATATCAGACTTATTGGTTGACCCCATACAATCATATTAAGCCTAAATAACAATAAATTAAAAATCCACCCATCAGCTATAGAATTATTGTGATGAAGCCAA
>JAULBZ010000113.1:0-41512 GCA_032360805.1 Neoturris breviconis
CGTAAAAATATAAAAATAGGTTTGCCCAAAAAGGGGCTGGATCAATACCCATAGGTATCCCAATGTTTTGAATAAAGATAGTGTTGCCAACTGTAAAATAGCATTTAGAAATAAGGTGTTCAACTGTAGCCTTTAAGATTTCTCGTGTGAAGAAACGTTTATCAACACCTTTGGTAGTCCAATATACGGACTTATCCGAAAATCCTATTTTATTCCTTACGCTCCCCTTAAAAATAAAATTAATTATTTCAAAGAGGACTTCTAGGAAAATGAATTTTGCATTAAGTTTATAATTAATTTTATTAAGCTTTTCTGTGATAGGAAAGGAGTTTTGGACAACCCAAAATTTGTTAAGTCGAGAATAAAACAAACTCTTCTTATGAAAACTTACAACATCATTAAAAATCATTTTAGATATTTTAGAGACTGCTTTAGTGAGAGGTTTTGGACTGCAGTCATTAGATGCAATTACGAATCTATATCTAATAGGGTTCTTATGCATCTTAGGAATCAAATACATACTTCATCACCATCATCATTAACATTTATTCGTATATAACATACATTATGTAATATTTTGGAAATATTTTGGCTCTCGGCACTTTACGATAATTCGTTCTCAGGCGTCCTCAGCTAAAGATCAGTTCGCAACCTCGTTTCCGGGACCTCTTACCATGGCAAGATGCCATGGAAACGAGGTTGATCAGTAGAATAAACGTGTTATGTCGTGAGATCGCTGTTTAGTTATGGTGTCTCTGTTTCTATACCGGAAGGCCGCCGGTGGTTAAATCATAAGATCTGTCAAGGGTAGATGTATGACAATCGCAACGATTAGATGATCCGATCAATTCCAAGTGATGCTAAATGATCATCCGTCCATACTGATTTTAAATCTCCTTATCTTAAAAAAGCTATCGATTTAATTTAGTTATATGAGCATTTAACATTTTTGCAATCATGTAAATAAGTGATGATAAGTATGTTTGTTTCATGATGGCAAAAGTGCTGTGAGATACAAAATATGAACTAGAATAAAAAATATGAATAAGAATATAAAAAGGCTTGTGTTAAGTACAAACGCCTTATATATAGCTGGTTAAGGCATGCAGAGATAAATTAGTAGAAAATTAAGAGTTTTAGTTGATTCATTTCGAGTTACAGTGTAATCTCATAAAGTGATTCCCCTCCACTCTGTCCTTTGCTATAACATACAAATTTTCCCAGTTTGTACTATATTATTTAAAGCTTTGTTCCATCATAGAGATCCATGTTATAGATTGACGGCCTCTAGGTCTAGAAAAAGGATGGTGCATTACATGATTAAGAGACAACTTTGCTGGTGTGTTATCTGGAAGCCGAGCCAGATGTCCGAACCAGCTAAGTTGTCTCTTTTTCACAACCTTGCTCCATGGCTTCGATTTTGTTATTTCATAAACCTGTTCGTTCTTTATTATTGTTGGCCATTTGACATTTATACAGGCTGTTCTTAATAACCTTCTGTGAAAGGAATCTATTAAGTTTTCTATGGCTTTTGTCAATGTCCATAGTTCGCTATTGTATGAGAAAATACTTCCAACGTAACAATCGAAAGCTCTTACTCTAACACGAATCGACAAAACTGCTAAAAATATTCTAGGTATTAAAACCAAAAACAAGCGTTACAATGACCAAGATATCATAGTGCTTTCAGAAAGGCAGAAAAACATCAAGCTACAGATAAGCAACTAACCAAATAGTACACACAATGATGCACTAAGAAAACAAAGAAGAGAAATACCACCATTGGTTTTCAATACTTACTTGGAAGGTTTTTTTGTTTTTCAGTTGGAGTAAAACCAAAGGATTCACATAATTTAGAATTCAGTTCCAGAATGTTATCTTTAGGGGTGTTAACAATGTCTTCGTTTTTAAATAATCATTCTGTCTTTTACTTTACTAATTATATGACTCTTCCATGCTGTGAATTCTAAGGAATTAATTTTATATTTAGCAAAGATGAGGGCAACGCATTCATTTAATGCAGATGTTATGGCTATTAAACATTTTTAAAATAGAGCGTTAATACATTGTTTAAAAAGAAAAAAACAGTTACAAGTTCGCTACTCTGAGTTTTCTTTTTAAACAATGTATACATATACATATATAGTCCGGCTGGCCTTAATGAACGAAAGGTATCTTATGATTTTGGTTAAATTTTCTGTTTCAAGCTAGTAATTTAATCTTTCCTTTTATAGGGTGAGAGATTTCATTTTGTTGTTAGTTGTTCACGCTACTTGGCTGTGGTGATGCGGTTAAAGGGATTATTTTTCCTGCATTTGACAACACGAGTTTTTGCCTGTAACATCCTTGAATAACACAATAACACTTTGGTGTGCTAGTTTGTATGGTAAATTTTCATACCTTATCCACCCTGATTTTTGAGGAGGGGGTGGTGGGGATAACCTAAAGTAGTAAGGGGTTCATCGCATCAACAGTGCAAAGAAATATATATTACTTTAATAATTAATTTTGAATTTTGGCATTGTACATATATTTTTTATTAACACAACATTCACATCATTCTTGTATATATTTTAACTTTTAACCTTATGCACTATTTTTAAGTCTTAATAACAACAATTTATTTAGCCTATTCATCTATTTATTTATCGATTTATTTATTTGTACTTATTGTCCAGTCCTTTTACTCACTTCTTTCTATATCTGTACTCATTAATTACTTTATTGTTTTGTCTCCGAGGAGGAGTTGCTTCTGAGCATAACTTCAGGCTATAAAGCTTGACCACAGAGAGTATTGTTATATATTTTTTAAAAACACTTACTCTTATAATAACAAAAGTGATACCTTAGATAATTATAAATGTATATTTTATTTTCTCCACTTAGCAATATTCGTAAGTGGTGAAAACTTAAGTTTCGTTTATATTTTTCCATTTTACAATAACTCAACCTAGCCAAAAAAAGGTGGCACTAATACGCTTTCGTAGAAATTCTACTTCATTTAGTCCCGAACTCGATCGCGCGGTTAAAATTTATGCTATCCTAGAAACGCATAACTTGGGCTACTTTATGTCGTTGCCTACGAAAAAGACGACGGAAAAAAACCTTGAAAAAAAAGCTGGCAGTATGAAAATCTATCTCATCAGATATCTAATAATATTGATTTTTAATACTTTACACACATTTTTATAGGGACAAAGGTTTTAAGAGCGAAGGCTAAAGAACATCGGAAAGGGTTTCATTGTACTTACGTGAAATGAACGGGACTAGGGTTGCTTTTTAGCTTTGTTTTGTATCGGAAATAATGTGCAGAAAGTATTTATTTTGAAATTTTAGAATCATCCGCAATGAAGCAAAGTTCGACCAGGGCTGGCAGGTTCTCTTCGGATTTATATCAGATAAATCGTGATGTTCTTATTAAAAGATGTCAGTAGCTATGTTATAATTACAAAATAAAGTCATTAGTGTTTATATAATTTCTGTAACTTTGATTTAGTTATCAGCAAAAGGTTACATCATCTTTGGACAACAACGTTATTCGAGTTTACTTCCATTTAAATTCCCTTTTAAAACGACTGAAAACAATCGTTTATATTATCCCCCAATGGTTGCTGTCTTTTGGAATGATATTGCTTTCAGTAGAATTGGTTCGATATTTTCATACCAAATTCACTATAATGGTAGCACGTTAACAAAAGTAAAAAATGACATACAAGTTTCACTGAATGTACGGTTTGAACCAAATTTTGTGCTGGTGGTCACGTGGTGTAATGCAACTATGTCTACTAATAAACAGGTTTGTTTTAGAGTTTATTTTCCCTCACGGTTTCGATTTCGCGAAAATGCTATTCAAAGTCTTCGATTTTTGTAACTTCGCTTTAATTAGAAAATAACCATCTGTACAGTAACACTAAAATAGGTAGATGTTGTTAAATCAATGTTGAAAAGAATTTGTTCGGACTTCTTTTACCATCTGGGATTAAGTTTTAAACTCTTTTGTGTGAATGACTATGTTCTCCTAATATTTCATATTCCAAGTTTATATATAAACAAAACAAGATAACAATAATGAAAATTTTAGTACTATGTAAAGTATTGTAGAGTCACTTTACCAAATCACGGTTGAACGACTACCAAACAGACCTATTCACAAATACATGAAAATAAGATGATGGCAGTTGAAACTAAAACGTGTTACATTGCAATAGCTTCCATTTTATGCAGTGCTCTGTACAGAAAAGAGGTTATTGCATTGCAACAAGTTCTGCTTTGAGCAACAAACGCCTCGTTTATGAAAAGGTATACTCGATTCCATGTGTCAACGTATTCGGGTTATATTATTTGGTACTCATTCAAGCTATAAAATTGTTACTTTCTAGGTTTTTTGATAGATAACCTTTAAGAACAATAAGATTCTAATTAGGCCAGTGCCACCGGTATCATTCTGTGCCCATCATTGCCCATCGAATCAGAGCTGATCATATGGCGGCGGGCAAAAATAACCACTTATTTTTCTCAAAAACTGCTTATGGTACAAAACTCATAGTTAATTTGCAATGACGCAAGTAATTTCTAATTCTTTCAATATTGTGACAATAATCAAGTGACCTTGTTGACGTCAGTGAACATTTTTTTACACCTCATTGTACCTACATTTAAGGAGCCATAACTTTTGATTGAAAGAATTAACCACATTACTTATAAGTATATGTCAAACTCAATTCAATAACCATGCATGTCATTGACATTATCTCTTGAATTCTAAGGTTAACAGTATTCAATTGCTTTTTTTATTTTGCCTTAGAAATTAGCTTGATCAAGGGACTATTTCACTGGCACTAAGCATTGGTTCCTTCTAATATGTTAAGAGATAGCTGGTTCATGTAAAGGACGAGCAAAGGAGAGAAACGTGATAAAATGTTTAGATTTCTTGTCTAGGATACCTAATGTATTTTTTTTTTATTTAGAATACATCGACATTTCAATTAGCATTTGCATGTGATTTGACGACAAGCTATCTGTTATTCCATTACCATGAGTTAAAGACAGATAATAAACAAACAGTAAGAAAGTATTAACTCTTTCTATCCTGTAATCCTCCTGATGTGTAATATTTAAGTGCAGAAATTCTCCTTTAATACTAATATTTAAGGGGTTATATCATCAAAAAATGAAATTTATTTTTAATATTTTGTTTGTTTATCCCCTTCCCCGCAAATATGAATTATTATTAAAGATTGACTGTTAAAAAAAAATTAATGGAATATCTCCAACTTTCTGGAATTGCATATTTGGAAGCAGGATAAATATTGTGAGTTTTGTGCAGATTTGAAACTTTTCCGCAACTTTGGCGTTCAGAAGAAGTTCCCGAGGTTTAAGGGACCGTCTTGAAAATCAAATCTACAGAGGAGAGTACTGAGTCAAAGATCTTGCAATGGACTGGTTTCTTCATACCGAAGAAACTAATCCATTGCAAGCTCGTTGACCTAACACACTTCTGTACAGATTCAATTTTGTTGAATTTTGTCAATTTTAATTGATTGAACCCTGCCAAAAATGTTGGTGTTGAAGCGAAATTTTGAGACGGTCCCTAATGTGAATTATAGCGCTTTGAATGAAAACGAG
The DNA here is from genome assembly GCA_032360805.1 of Neoturris breviconis. Classification (NCBI taxonomy): domain Eukaryota; kingdom Metazoa; phylum Cnidaria; class Hydrozoa; order Anthoathecata; family Pandeidae; genus Neoturris; species Neoturris breviconis. The sequence continues at coordinate 5,626 of JAULBZ010000113.1, forward strand.
GCTACAAATTGTAACCTACAAATTATGTAACATTGTTAAAGAAAAAGGATAAAAACAAATCCAAAATTCCATAAATTCAAGAAGGGTTTGTGATTCACTAGTAGAATCAACAACCCAATTCTGACCTTTGGATTACTGTTATATAAAGATCGATCTTCACTAGGTGGATTCGTTTGCACGACTTCTAAATAAAGCCATTACATTGGTTGAAAGCAGTGTCACCTCATTTAGAAATGGCTCGAACGATTTCGCTTAGTAAAATCCGCCCTAAATATTATATTTAAATATTGCCCTAATTTATAATGAAAGTAATCCTATTTTGAGAGTTAGCTCTCTGATTCAACTGATCAGAATGATCAAACAACTCCAAAGTTGGCACCGTGACCTTATTATTACTGATTCTAATTATGAACATGTACATAAACATGTTCATATATTTCAATCTTCAAATAACGGAGTATGTATTTTTGTCATATTTAGGTTGGTTGGCAGGAAGGAACCACAAACATAACAAACGTTTTTAGCCATGAATTTATGAGCGATGCGTCAATGCTTGTGACAAGTACTAATGGGAATGTCCCTGGAAGGTGGATATACAAAGTTGGACAGTCCTCTGGTAATGTCGTATATTAATGTTTAAGGTTGATTTCTATTAGGCGGAAATTTCCGTGCGATAGTCAGAAGAAGACATTCCATTTCTTGAAATTGACATCACACTCACGACAATTTATACCAAAATGGAAATCAATCTCTATAATACAACTGCTTTCAGCTTAGATTTTTATGGTAGGGTTTTTTTGGAGAAAGAATAACTAATTGTTGATTGTTCCCTTGTTATTATAACTGGCTTTGTTGTAATCAACTTGCTGCCGAATTATAAGAGTTTGTTTAAAAAAAAATTGACTTTCCGTTGAAAGTTTAAATTCAAATTAGTTTGACATGATTAAACCTGATTTGAAAGTTTTACTTTTGAAAGATTTACTTTGGTACCAAGCCGATATATAGATCAAAATAAGTCGACTTCATATTTATAGTTCTTTCTTTAAGTTAAAACCAAAAGAAAGACCCATCATTTGTAGAATAGACTTCACGTATTATGTGACTTTTCAAAGACGATTCTGCCTAATTGAAACCTTTAATTTATTATGTTCTCAATTCTATTCAAACATTTATATTAGGTAATTATCCAATAATGAGTCGTAGACCAACAATTACGATTGAAACAGATTCACAACGTTTACTGTTCAAATGTAAAATACATCCACGACATGACAAAAGTTCAATGGTTGGACTCAAAATTAAATATTTTAAAAACAGATGTGCTAATGGGTGAATTGACGTCAATTCTACGTAATAACAACACAGTGAATGGTGGTGACCAGTTATTTTGCTTGGGGCAAGAGGTTTGTCCATTTCGCTTCTCAAATATTTCATGTGTTTCCATGAATCATTTCCCGTTCTTTTGATAGTGTATTGTTCAGTTATATCTGGATTGTATCCAAGTTGTCGTTCTAATTTATGGTAGTTTGATATGTATGCCTTCGTTATTTTGAGATAATATTTAATACAATATTTTTTAGCAATGAAAACTTAAAACAGTTTTGTGTTTATTGTTCGGAAATTTTCAAAAAAGCTATTAAGTCAGGTTAAAAAAACATTATATCATTTGTCTCTCCAGGTGATTGTCGTTTAGAATATCAACTTTCAGTATAAATCTCATTCTACTTTTATTGGGCGGAATCACCTCTAAATAGCTTCAAAAAAGGGAGGTGAATAAGCGAGGCAAATGTTTGAAAAAGTATGTATAATATTTCGTGCTCCCGGTGATTTCGGTTTGGAATATTGACTCTCGGTCAAAAACATGCAGAGATTCTAGTGTTACCGGCCAAAATCCTCACAACAACTCAAAAATGAGCGAGGCAAATAAGCAAGTTGTATTTCCGAAATTTGCTTATGAGTGGCGATTTCGAACAGACATGTAAAATTTCTGGCTGTTTCGGAGGAGAACTGCGGACCAACAGATATACAGGCAAAGACCGGAACGACCGTATTAATATATAGAGTTTATTTATTATCAAGCAGTTATCAAGCAAGAGAAAAAATATAACAAATTTAAGATTACCTCTCGCCTCCCCCTAAATAAGAAGGAGAATAAAGGATTGACAGTTAAATTATTTTAAATTGGTGCGGCCCTAAGAGTTAACCCTATTCAGTCAGGGCCTTTTGGGGACTCTGTACAGCTGGAAGGGAGGGAGGGTTAAAATAGCCCCCTCCAACCTTTTGATGAATCCATGCGTTAGTGTTGAAACTTTCTAGAAAGTTAGATCAACACATAATTAACATTTTAGCATATTTAAATTGGAGCATAAAACATAAAAGAAAAGAAAATTATTCCCAATTTACTAGAATTGCCTTTATAGATTAAATCCAATCTACTAATAGATAATAGATAACTATTACCTTTATAGATATCATGTATCTTACTATTATTGTCTTTATACATTGCATACATCTTGTCCTTATAGATTTATTTTTACAATTCACTAGTATCGGCTTTATAGATTGGACGTAACCTACTTACATTGCCCTTAAATAATGAACGCAACTTACTAGAATTTAATTGAATGCATCGTATTGTCCGACTTACAAGTATTGTATTTTTAGACTACATATAATTCACTAGTACTTTCTTCTAGATATTTTGTAGAGTTCGTTCCTGGTATACAAATACATCTAATATCTCAAGCAGTTATTTAAACAGTGATCATCTATTTGCTGGCATCAAGGTTAGTAACTGCTATAACCAGTTGTTCAGAAATGGCTAATCAATGTAGATGAAATGGTGTTTAATCATTAATTTCTCTTTTTGATAAGATGTCACATAAATATCCAGAGTGTTCTCTCGTGGTGTCACCTTTATGCTGAATTGTTCAAAAAAGCTTAGAATTATAGAGATAGCTTATATATCCATTATGAATCAATTGCTTATTTTGTCCCTCTATTCCCTGTATACCGTAATGCTTCGATTAAATGCCCGGGGCGTTTATTAAATATTTGTATTTGCAAGAGGGCGTTTAAAATAAGGAGGCGTTTATTGCAAAGAGAGGTTGGCTTGGTTGTTCTTGCAAAAAGACAAGTGGAGACAAGTGGCAAAAACGATGCAGAAACTCTTGAAAGGGAACTTTTGAAGAGGAAGGAATTGTTTCCAACAACAAAAATTATTTTCAGACCAAAAGGAGTGTATAGAAAGTTCTCTGTTTATGACGGATAATAAAATTTTAAAACAATTAAACTTTGTTTTTATTCGTAGTACACTACCATAAGACTGCTACTTAAGTTTTGAGAGGAGGCGTTTAAAAGAGGGAGGCGTTTATGTAATACTTTGTTTTTTTTCTATTTATTTATTTTACATAATGACATAATAGTTCCCCCTCCCCTCTTATACCATACTTTTACTAATAACTTCTGTATGAATGCCTATTACGGCTTGAAATGTTGGGACCTTTCCTATAATTTATCTACAATCGTGGTCATGTATATTTGGTAAAAAGGAAAATTCGTGCAAAAATTAGGAATTTCAACTTTGACAAAAAGCCTTAAATTTTTACTAGCAAGGTGATCGGAACAAAAGTTCGAATTTGTTCCAAGAGCCTGGGTACTAGGCTGCTAGAATCAAGAGAATTTTTCGCATTTGAAAAAAGACCTAAGATCCTAAGACTTAAGTCTAGTAGTATATTTTATTAAAATAAAAATTAGTAACTAGTGATAATTTTTCCTTAGCAACCAAATTTTTTGGCAGGTGCTAATTTCTTTTTTTCGCAATTTTTGCTTGATAATCATTTTGGTATATATTTTGGAAAAAAAATAATTCGCCTAATTTTTTTGTTGCACCATCTGTTTTACCTGATGACGACATCATAAGTAATGACGTCATCAAAACAATAATTATACGAAAGTGTTGTTTATGTGTTGGACTAACTTTCTAAAAAATTTCAACATTATAGCATCTTTCCATCTAAAGTTGTTAAGGTGGGGCACTTTGTCAACTCAGAACCCTAAAAAGCCCATACTGAATAGGGTTAAAAGAAGGGAGCGTTTAAAAGAAGGGGCCGTTTAATCGATGCCTTACGGTACTTATAGTACAAAGAGCTAGCGTTCATTGCAATGCATGTGCGATGTTATATGTGCTAATAAATATAAGATCAAGATTTAATAAATTCCCATTTAGCATTCTTAAAGCATTATCTGTTTTTAGATAGAACCCAACATCATTAACTTTGTTGATAATAAAATACCATTCAAAATCAAGCTAACTGCAACAGTGCCATTTAAATGTGTTGATGATGCTACGAATTATTGCAGTTTTTCACTGCAATTTGATGTTAAAGGTGGAGTAACTGCACAAGATATTCGATTGAGCACTTGCTCGTTAACATTTGGATCATCACATAACAGAACTCAGGGAATATTAATACTTGCAACTGAAGATTTTATAAATGATGTGGATATAACAATTATGATCCAACCAATTATAAGAAATGTTTTCAATTTGTTAGATTGGAGTTGTTACAAAACTGATCCTATCAAGGTATAACTTATTTTTGCTCTAGATTAACCCTATTGTATCTGCGTTCCTTCAAGTAGCAAATTTTATCAGGGGGGCAGGGCAAAAATGCCCTACCCCATTAACTTCTAAACAACCCCGAATTTTTTAGTAAAAATGGCGTAGATAATGCCCTTATCAAACTCAATTAAAATAATATGAAGTAATTAATACGCTGTTTCATAACTAAGATTTTCATGGACAAACAACTCAGTACTCAAATCTTCGTCAAAATGAATCAAACCCATATCTAGTTGATTCACATAAAACCATTTATGAGTTTCATTTTTTGTTGAATTTGGTTATTTTTAGATATTGTAAAATTTAACATTTTTTCTTCGAATTTCCGGAATGCTTATAATTGCTTGAAGTATTTCCGATGATTACAATTATCAGTTTCAGAACAAAACGATTTCAACGTGGCTTAAAGCTGTAAATAATGAGAAATAATTCATAGGAAAATACTAGCAAACTGAAAATCCGAAAATAAATCATCGGGAGTTGTGTATCAATAGTACCTTGGAATAGTTTGAATACTTGTGTTTTATACAAGAAACTCGTTTATATAAGAAACTTTCATCTAGAACTCTCAAAAATTAAGATACTCTTAATTAAAAATACCTTCATAGTACAAGAATAAGAAACCTTTCTCTGGTCATACATTAATTAAAACGTATACTGTAGTAAGTGAAGTATGCAATTTTAGCCGTTCACAAAGACCATACATAGAGCACTGTGTTAGATTGTCAAATATACTCCAGGCAATTTGATCTTAAACCGAAAGTGCACACAATGAATGGGTGTCCGAAATAGATGTTCGAATTCAGATTGATCATTTTAAGAAAAATTTAGAACTGAAAACCTCACAACAGAACATGAGGAAAAATGTAAGGTATAGGTTCCACATAATTATCTACAACCGTTTAAATAAATTATAAGACATTTTACGAATTTCAACAAGCATTACACACCACCAGTAAAAACGGAAAATGACCACTAGAAGTCACTAGACATTTATCCGAGTTGACTTAAGACTTAATATTTTAGTTTTGTTTGCAAACTTGACAAATTTTGCTGTTCCTAGCAGCCTAGTACCCAGGCTCTTGAAACATATTCAATTTTTCCTGTCTTTTGTTTTGCTACCTAAAATTTAAGTGGAAATTCGGAATTTTTGCTCGAATTTTGCTTTGTCTCAAATATTTATGTGAGTGCTTGTAGACAGTCTACATGTGAAAATATAACAGCAGATTGATACATAGTCGATGACCGTTCGTAGATTCTACTATTCTTCCTGTCAAACATCCAAAACCTTCGTTGTCACTACAACACAACGAGAACATAAGAAGTTTTAAAAAATTCCCTGAATCGTTGGGGAATATCCGTTAGCCAAATACTAAATTCTTGCGCAAATACGGAACGAATATCTACTCTGCTAATCGAATCATCATTGAATGTTATTATTTACCGTAACTATTGGTGATAACCCAAAGTGAAATAAGTCAAAAGTTTGTTTAAAAACGAATCAGAAGAAGACAAGATGGCGGATGCCGTTTTTCGTAAAGTTATCGCATTGTTAACACATGAGTGCCGCCAATGTGAAGTTAGCTATGGTCGCTTCTTTTTGCTCCGCAAAAATAATGACTGTTAAACAGAAAATTCCTTCTTCCTTTTTAAGGTGACAACAAACAATGTAGCAACAGGATATTGTTCAATCACAGAGGATTCATACGTCACAAGATTTGATGGTTTATGGTATGCATTTTTTGATGTTGGTGATTTTGTACTCTTACAGAGTCCTAGGAATAATATGAAGGTAAGTGCTGAATGTGAAAGAGTAAACTGCCGAATACCATAAGCGTAATAAACATCTGTTATCACAAACCGGTAGGATGACTGAGAATTCTTCTTAGTCTCTAAGGGACTGACAATGTTGTTCCAGATAGCGGTTGTTCGTGATAAGTTGCAGTCCAAATATCAGCGGTTGACTGTATTCAAATTAGCGCCGTCCTCATTTAAGCGCCGCACTTTTCAGTCAAAATTTAAAATATGCGCCACCCTCGAATAAGTGCCAAATATTTATTCATATGCAGCACTTGATCCATAGCATTTCCAATCCTTGATAATTTATTTTGTATTAACGTTTTGTTCTGAAAGACTTTTCCTAACAGCTTTGTGGCCGGTACTTATTTTCTGAACAGGTTATCGAATCTAAAGTGTGCTATTTCTAGTATTATTGCAACATATTATGTACAAACCTCTTGTCAAGCTTTCTAGAATTTATTACTATTTTATTCAAAGTAGTTCCTTCTTTAACACTACAATTTTATGTTGTGGTAGCATATTTTTGTATTTTACAGACCATAAATTGTAACGTGTCTAAAACGCACATTTGTAATAATGTTTAGGTGCACATTAGGACATGCAAATGTTCAAAAAGTGTAACATGTGTTCAAGAAGGAACTACTTTGAATAAAATAGTAATAAATTCTAGAAGGTTGACAAGAGGTTTTATACAATATATTCTTTGTATTTTCATAGGTGCACATTGGGACATTCAAATGTTCAAAAAGTGGAACATGTGTTCGCAGTGTAGCAGTTCAAGAAGGAACTACTTTGAATAAAATAGTAATAGATTCTAGAAGGCTTGACAAGAGGTTTTATACAATATATTCTTTGTATTTTCATAGGTGCACATTGGGACATTCAAATGTTCAAAAGGTGTAACATGTGTTCGCAGCGTAGCTGTTCAAGAAGGAACTACTTTGAATAAAATAGTAATAAATTCTAGAAGGCTTGGCAGGAGGTTTTATACAATATTGAATGGTAACAAAATGAATCAGCGCAACAACAACCATTATAAAGTATGTACTACATTTTTACAAATTATATCTGTTATTTCAAATACAATTGCTGTGAAGTTTTAGAAGTTAAAATTCCGTTAAAATGACATGATTAAAAAACTGGACCAGCAAATACCAATATGTTCTATTTTGTCATCGTTATTACTGATTTATTAAAGTCCACGCCACCGTTTACTGAATTAAATATTTTGCAATAAACCTTTATATGTATGTCTCTTCGCACAGATTGATTGAAATATTGTATTCACAGATAACCTATCCATCTGGACTTCAAGTAACATTCACAATTCAAAGAACAACAAAGAACATTGAGTTTGGAAATGTTTATGTGCAAGTCCCATCTGTTTATTATGGTACTACTATCGGTCTATGTGGAAGTTTTGACAATACTATGGAAAATGATAGGACTGAAAAAGATGGAGTTATATATCCCATTTCAGAAAGATGGCCAGCTAATAGCTTATTTGTGAAAAGTTGGAAGTATGTACTTACCCAGTTGGCAAATATATTTTGTTTACCATTTTTTTACTATTAAAATGTTTGGTTGTTAATATAAAATAATCCCTAGTAACACCCATACGTAAAGACGATAGGACAAAGATAAAAACACTTTGAACAACTTTTTTTTACTTTGTGTATCTGCTACAATAAACAGATCATATAAAAGTTTAGTTGTTATCTGGTTTGTATACTTATTTACCTTGGGTAAAAAAATCTAATTACTGAAAGATACATGTGAATAATGTATTTATTTACAGGCTTAGCCACCTTACAAAGTTATATAGTTATTTCTTTACGGGAACCTATTGTTTTTTTCTCTTTGTTTATTTAGAGTAACAAGTCAAAGTTTGATGGCAGAGGTAACCACTAAGCCTACTTGTGTACTAGAGCGAAAATCACAAGATTTCTGTTATTGTGAAGAAAGAGGTGGAATGATTCAATCTGTGTGCATTGCTGATAGTTATTTCGTTATTAAATGTAGGTGTTAGCTTTCCGTGACGTATAGTCAACGTTATATCAGATAATCAGATTTTGAGGCTTTCCATCTTAGTTGAAATTCCACATTTTTGCTCACTTGGTTTCAACGATTTTTATGAGAACTGTAGGATCATTTCTGATGTTTTTTTTTTGATAAGGGATAAATTTCCTTTACCAACTAAATGTATTAACAGGTGGTAAAACATATTTTGGACCAAGGAAAAATGTTATTCTTATTTTTGCTTGAAAAACGTCCTGGCAATTGTTTTTTGACCAATTTTTTTCTTTTTTGCACCACTGTTTCATTATGATGACGTCATCATTAGTGATAACGTCATTAGGAAAAAAGTTATCGAGGATGATATGAGGATTAGGCAAATGTGCCCCCCACTTCGAATACGAGATCAAAATAGCTCACTCCCGAAAAATAAAAGGGTTAGAACCACTGATATGGCTTCGATTTATTTATGACATATTCTTTATATTGACACAAGACCGCAGTCTTTTCAAACATTCATCGGAAATGTTCAAATATGCAACTACACTGTAACAAATATGAAATCTATAATTATACAGAGAGTTCATCATTCCACTGATCAAGTTAATTTTCTTGATGTAACCACATGGCAATCCTTTGAGCACTATTTACTTAAAACGTATATATTTGAACGTAAATTCATGTCATCCTTGATATTTATTTTTGCGAATTGTGGTAAAATTCTTGAAACTTTAAGCTGAAAAAAAATAAAACACTTTTTGGCACGTTTTCACGTCAACGTCGTAATTCATCCTCATCAAAAGGGAGAAAAAACTTATGCTGAAGGTTGATCACAAGTACTGGGTATTGAACTGGTATATAGCTGTTATATAGTACTCAGATACATTTTAGTCATTTTAGTCAAAATCTGGTAAAATAACTTAGTCTGAGAATTCGAAAGAAATTTACTTTGAGATCATGTCATCAGGTCAACTTCTACCAGTGATAAAATGTGTTTCTTTCGGCTTTGGCACATGAAATTCTGGCTAATGGAACCACCTTCAATTTGCTACGCTTTCACATTCTATCCAAATTTCTATTTTAGGCAATTATCCAAAAATGCGTCGTAGACCAACAATATCTGTTGTAGCCGATTCAGATCGTTTACAGTATAAATGTAAAATACATGCACGAGATAACGATACTAGAAACGTCCATCAATTCCAATGGTTGGACTCAAAATTAAATATTTTAAAAACAGACATACTAAAAGGCGAAGTGACATCATATCTACGTAATAACAATAAAGTGAATGGTGGTAATCAGTTATTTTGTCTATCACAAAAGGTAATTCTAAATTGTATTGAGAAACGTCTGTTTGCATGTAGCCTACAAGGGCTTCTAATTTGGTTAATATAGGCCGTTCATTAAAATCATACACAGGGAGATAAATTCAGAAGAAGTGGAAGTAGCTGGTACCTCCTTTATGGAGATATTGACAATTGGATTTCGTTTATTTTGTCAGTATTTAGCCGAACTTTCGGTTCCGAAAATATATTTTTCGAATTCTGAACTTTTATTGTACCTTCGTGTGAAGTATCACGAAACTTTAGAAGATACAATCTTGGCCCAAATTAAGATGATTGCAAGAGTTTATTTTAATCATAAATAATAAACTACTACGGCCTCCATAATATCTAGCCGCAACATATAGTTATATTTGATAAATCATAAATCATAAATAAACAAATAATTGTAGTGGAAAGGGGAGTAATAACAAGGGGCATAACATTTTCTTCAGAGGGGGGGATTAGGTAAAACCCTTAAAAAATCTGTGCCTAATAAATGGAAATGGGTGGTGTTTTTTTTGCCAAAACAGGAATGGGGTACAGGGGAGTACTTACATTTATTACCTACTAATGATTCATCATCGACGGGACAATGGGTTACCGCGTCTTTTAAGTGGCGCTTCACGTACTTCACTTAACATAGAAGGTATCATGTGTAGTAGGCTGTTTGGATCAGCCGTGTAACCTGAGACTTAAGGCTCATCAGGAATATAATTTAGTTATCGATCCAGAACTCGTTTGAAATCATCAATCCAACATCCTGTCATTTCGTAAATAGATTTTAGTAGAGCATTAAATGGTCTGACCACATGATAACAACTTAACTAAGTCTGATATCAGCAGCAAAACTTGGTAGAAAAGTGTGTGCTAATTCATTATCAATTAATTATCATTATCTATTAATACTAGGAACACCAGAGGCCCAAGAACGGACCCTTGAGTCTCTAGAATCGACTGACAATTTTATTTCCAACCATTGACTAGAACAAATTGGTTACGATTTAACAGAAAAAGGAATATACCCATCGTCCGAGCTGGCCGGTGAAGCCAAGACGTTTTATTTTTGTCAGTAAATTCTTATGATCTACGTTGTCATAAGCTTTTGCAAAATCAAAGTAAAACACATCAGCGTTTGGATTGGCCTCTAGCATGTTTGTGATATTTTTGTCTAAATCCATGTTGTGTAGGGTGGAATCACAAATAGATTATGTTCTTCTATGAAGTATATCATATGCTTTCTTACATTTTTTTCAATTATATTTAAGATGTGCGAAGCCTATAATTAGCAGCTTCTACCCAGCTACCTCCGTTGTGAATTGGAATGATATCTGGATCCAGTTGTTCGAATACGATTAGTTTAATCTTTGATTAAATTGTCTCTTCACGACATTTAATTAGTAGAAAGTAGTTTTAATGCAGGGTTAATCATGGGTTAGCGCTAAGCGGCTGGTCCCAGGTTCTTTCAGTGATTATGGGATAATACCTTTATCCATACGATTCCCCATAACAAGTTAAGAGGTTTAGCAAAAACTAGTTTGCAGTTTTAACCCAATTGATATTTTTGTATTTTTTAGAAAGAAAAAAGATCAAAATTTTCGTTGTTCCGAAAACATGACGTCATCGCCAAAATAATTTTCATATTTTTTAAAAATAATCATGTCCTCCTATTGATAGTAATTTAAACAGTCACTATATACTTTATTGACATTAATCATCGTTTCCTTGTCAAAATTTTAGAGAATAAGGTAGGTACAAGTTAGATTTCTAAACAAAAAATAATATTTAAGCCAATGATCGACTTAATACCAAACCAACCAATCAATTGCAAGCCGGCTTAAATAGGGTTAAGGAAAATATCATTTTTATCAAATTTGATGTCAGCGAGGGTGTTTTTATATGGCATTAGGATTTCGTGTCCTTATTAAATTGATAAATTTAAGGTCAAATAAGCAATTAGAACACCTCTTTTATTAAGGTAAATTCATATAAAACCACTGTGGAGGAGAGTAGTGGAGTTTCATATAATTGCCGACAGCAATGGTACGAAATTACTCGTCCACAGTAGATATGAATATACATACATTACACATCATCATTTGTTTGGCAAAATTCGGTAAAATAGGAGCTGTGCTCATGGATTTGTCCATAGCTAATAATTGTCTGCCTAATGATTTATTAATTGCTAAACCAGAGCCTTATGGATTGGAATATAATAGTTTATATACAGTTACATCTCAAACAGAAATAATCAAAGGGTCAGAATAAGTTCATCTGTTAGTGATTGGCTGGCCATACTCTTCGGTTTTCCACAAGGCTCCATATTTGGACATATCTTATTTAATTTGAAAATGATCCTGGTTAACCCTATTCAGTATGGGCTTTTTAGGGCTCTGAGTTGATAGGGGGGCCTCCCCCATCCTGAATAGGGTTAACTGGTTAATTTATAGGAAAATTATTTTTCGGGACCGAGTAGACAAATGGTGGTATCAAATTTCAAAAAACGCTTCAGGAACATAGTCTATTAAGAAAGATGCTGCCGTCGTCGTCTCCGGCGCTGCAAAGAGATATGTAGAAATAACTGATTCAAACTTTGTTTATTGGGATAAATATTATGATGTGTCTTTGTGTCCGGCAGTTTTTTTTGTTTTGGTCAAATGCCCGGTAGTTTGTATTGATGACTAATAGGCCTATATTTCGCAAACATTAAATTTTGCAAGTCCAGGAGAATTTATTTATTTTTATATAAAAGAAGACGAAGAAGGCTACTAGCCATATCTAACATAAATACCTTATCAATCTATCTTATCTACATACATCGATGCGCATGGTAAATAAAATACACAAACACAACACAAAACGTTAACAGCTACTTAGGTAAAAAAAAACAATTGTCTCGGCTAATGGCTTAACCCAATCCTACGATAGACCTTTATTTGCTTGTTTTTTCGGTCTATGCACAAATGTCAAATTTTGCCTCAAGTTTTGCTTTCTCTTAGTGTCACAGATTTTGTCGATATTTGTTTGAACATCAGTTCGCGTGCAGTAGTCTTAAAAACCCTGAGATGTTTTGACATGAAAATGTAAGGTTTGTGCATATACTACATCGAAGTCTATTTTTTATACAAGGTTGTTCGGGATACGTTGTACACAAAATTAACTTCTTATCAACCTTGCCAAAGCCACATACCTGGTATTACGAGGTTTAGAATTTGTTTTCCCCCAATTTCCATTTTCTCCATGAAAAACTGTTAAAACGATTACAGTTGAACCCAGCTAATAGCCTCGTAATACCCGACCCTTTTTGACGGAATGCCGCGTGCAATTAGAATTAAATCGGCGATCAACTCGCAAAACCCTGATTTACCTGGTATAAAAACGGTAATGCCTAATAGGCATTGGCAACGTTATCATCATCATCTGAAGAAGATTGAGATTTTGTGTAATACGTTGTATTTTAGAAATATAGAAATATAGATCAACTTTGTTATAAACATAACTTTTAAATTAACTTTATAACAATGTAATTGAAAGAATATAAATTTAAGTTTCGTCCGTGCAAAACTATTATAGTTTTTTTTATTTGAATAGTTTAAAACGTTTATTTGTCGAGAATATTTCTATATATTTCTATAAAAGAAATGGTGTTTAATGACACAAGTATTATTATAATAATAATAAATAATACAAATATGTATATACGCCATAGCCCAAGAAAACTGGTGATTTTAAAATCATCAAGTCAAAAAATGTAATTTCGATAAAAAAAGTCAGACAAAGGTGGCTTCAAAATGGTAGACTTGGTTTTTTACTGAACTAATGGGAATTTTTTCGCGATTGCGGCCAAAGAGATTCCACAAATGTGAAACTCGCTGCGCTCGCTTCTTTTTGGTCCGCAAAATTGAGCGAGGCGAGTGGGCAAATAAGCGAGGCAACTGTTTGCTACTCTACCGGTGATTTTAATTTGGAATACCGAATGTCAGCAAAAAGCGTATAGCGGTTATATCTCTGGTTATATCTCTAGAAACTACGTATGCATACACAAGCAATCAGTGGTGGTATAGAATTATACTTTTTACAATATAATCCAGCAAACAGTATTGTGCGAGTAAATGTTTTAAATGGCTACAATCTTGTTCCTCGGGATTACCCATCATTGAAATCTGATCCTTATTTCATACTTTCTATCATCCCACGTTGGTTTAACCAAGGGCCGCTAACATCTGATCCAGAAATTGGTATGTATATGTGTATGTAATTTATTTTTTAGCTTAAATTTTATTAGGTTTAGTGGGTTTCTGAGATATGACAACTTTCCAGTGAGGTCACCATTGACTCTGTTAGGGGTGTTTTTTTAGGATTCCATAAGACTAGGAAAGGGCACAATGTCCCTCCATGATTCCTGTTTGAATTGAGGAATGAAACTTGATAGCAGTACTTTATTGCTGACGTCACCATAAACTATTGTACCATCTAATTTATTGGAAGAAATCTTAATTTTATCTGGTATAAAGCGGTTTCTGTTCATGTTTGATAATAATTTGCTTTTCAAATGTTTATAGCTAAAATAATGCTGATGTCAGCAATTGTTGAGGGCACATTTTTTATTATTATTGTCACTTTTAGCATTCTCAGCTCTACCTACTACTACACAATAGGTTAGCAACAGGTAGCCATTATGAAATTTTGTAACAAAAATCACCAAAATGAAATTAGATAAAACTCAGAACGTTTAAACTTGGTTGAGTATCTACAAAAAGCATGACAATAATAATAAAAAAAATCGTATTCTTTAGTATCAAATAAGTGGAAGTTTATTAATTTTTTGGGAAATCTTCTACTCCCTCCACCACTCTTATCTCAATACCCCGCGTATTAATTTCAGAAAATCAACAATAACTTTACACATACAATTCGCTAAAAAACTAGAATACATATGTATTTGAAATAACGTGAAATTAGAATAAATTAACTAATTAACTAATCCTTAACTAATTACCTGCTATACAAACTCTGGAATTACTGCTAATAAAGTACTATTGTTATCTTGTTTAGGTAGTTAATTTGTCACACCCCCCTCCCCCCCTCCCCCCCCCCCTCGCTGCCCCCGACTAAATATTATTTGACACTGCAGAGTAGGGTTAATCTCTTAGTTACTTACTTAATTAGTATTTGTAAGAAATTATGTTTACAACAAAACTTTATGGGCACTGTATGCTATGTGTGTCTGATGAACCTTGTCTACATTGAAGACTCAATTGTAATAAAGACTAAATTGCTAATGTTATATCTGTGTATAAGGCTACACAGCCTCGAGATAATTTTTTTTTTTGGAGGCCTGATGTAAATAATAACCTCAAAAACCTTTTAAGATCTGTATCTTTTTATTGATAACATGAAAGGTTTCTATGTAACAGATCCATCTATCATTCTAAAACCTTTTCATAATGGTGTTATAAAATGTATTTTAGCTACACTTGATCCAACATGGGATTGGCCCATTGGTGGTACATACACCTTCTTTATAACAACTGCACAAATGAAACTGACCAAACTTATTATATCACTCTATGATTATGATGCAAACAGTGATCATGATTTCATGGGAGAAGTAGTTGTCGACCTGAATGCAATCATGCCAATTATTACAAAATCTCCTACACAAAATAGATATGACCTTATGGCTCAGGTACAGTAGTATCCTTGCTTGGAACTTCTAATGATAAAAACATTATGCCCCAGGTAGAGTGCACTTGCTTGAAATTTCTGATGGGAAAAACCTTATGCCTCAGTTTCTCAGTTACAGTGTTCTTACTTGAAACCTATAAAGGGAACTGTGTGTTTGACTATGTTTATAGAATATTAAAATTCTATATTCAAGGCGATTTATTTGAACTCACAAACTATTATTGTCCATTTCACTACATCAGGAAGTTCTGAACGGTCTTTTTTGTCTTTGGAGATTTTTGCAAGAATTGATTTTAGATTTCTTTTTTATATAAAATGCTTCAAAATATACTTTGTCAAAAGAGTTCAATTACATCCTGCATAATTAGTAGCAAATACACTGCTTGCAAATAAACAGTTATATTGGGCGTTTTCTTTTCATAATGCTAACTGATAAAGATTTTACTGCCAGTAGCTACCACTAAACTGTCCATGTTTTCTGTCATTGATGAACATGTGTTTACCATTATGCTCCACAATATTATGATTGGATTAATCACACTTTTAAACATAAACATATATTCTTTTATAAGAAATCTTTTTTAGCAAGAGTTTCTTAATTTTTTCGATATTTGTCTACCAAAAGTTTCTTATCTAGTTTCTTACAGACGGGTAAAACAAAAAAAAAAGCAATTTAGTGGTACAAGACAAGAAAGATATGAAGGAACGAAAAAACTAAGGTGCAAAGTGGTGAAATCTAATCTAATAAAATAGCTTCAATGCCATCAACATCGTTTAAGTTAATGTAATTGTCCGTACCATCGTTGTATTCGACTCTGTACCCGAAATATTTGGTTCTAATAAAAATTTGATTCTTATGTAAATACAGGTTACTACTATGAGTTTCTTAAAAAAATGGGCACACTTCATCTTTCGTTATGATATACCAGTTGACATTATAAAAATCTAAAACAAAGATATGCCGTTTTGAACCAACACACACTGTCCATAATTATGCCTACAGACTTTTACATGCCTACATAGACCTATACCTATGCTCTGCTTTGAATGAATAATTAAACTTGTATTACATGTATATAAAACTTAAAAAATAACTACTGGACATCACCTGAGGAGGAGGGTTTTTTAGTTTCGTTTTCAGCAGTTCAGCTGAAAACTAAACTGAAAAAAATACTAATTTCAAGGTTCTCAATAGTAAATACTTATATTTTAGAATTATACAAATCGTTGGTTAGCATCTTACCCAGGTGCAGGTGAAAATAGTTTGTTAGATTTGCAAAATATGTTGCGTGAACAACTTGTGGTAGTTGAAGCATTATTATTTCAAACAGATCAAGCACATTCTCAAGCAGAGATTAATGCAAATAATCTACAAAGCCAAGCACTGTTACTCTCAAGGTACATGTAAATAAATAGCACATATGGGGAATAATTGTTTTGAAAAAAAACACATTTTTTGACTGAATTTCTAGTGTCAAAAGATCGATTGAGTTGACTGAAAGTTTGTTGACGTGATGATTCTTCTCTGTCATTAATTTATTTTGACCTGCAAGATATGTTTAATGGGATATAATTCCACTATTTTCTTTTTTATGGCCAGAAATTGCCACGCTCTCTAAATGTATCTGCTATTCATTTGGCTTCTTTATTTTTCTGTTGTTTTTTGGTTTCTTCTATATAATGATGCTTTTTCAATATTGGTTAGATGTCTTGTGTCCCCTGGGAAGTAAGAGCAGCGTTTTAACTTTATTTAATATTCTAGATTTTGATATCAATATTTATCTACTTCTAGCACATTTGAACAAGCAAAACGTTATGCATCCAAAGCTGTAACTGCTGTGAATACATACAATGAAATATATCGATTGATCAATTCATCATTAGAAGCAGCTATTGCGGCAAATGTATCCGTTCAATCTATCACAAGTATAGTAAGTAAAAATAGAAAATGTGAAGGTTGTGGTAATTTATCGGCTCTTCTTAGGGCCCATTTCAAACTTATTTGGTAGGGTTAAATCAACTAAAATTGACTAATTCTAACGAAAAGAAACTTACAATAAATTAGTTTCTTTGGTATGAAGAAACCAGTCCATTGCAAAATCATTGACTTAGTACTCTCCTCTGTAGATTTTATTTTTGAGACAGTACCTTATCTGAAGAACCAATCCATTGCAAGATTGATACCTAATGGATTTAGATTTTCACAGAAATTTGATCTTCCTAGAGAGAAAAGGAAAAGTCAATTATCTAGGGGGCACCATAGGGCATCCCCTAATAGAAATAGGGTTAACAAAGCTTATTTTTGAAACGGACCCTTTCCTGAGGAACTCATTAAAAGATCATTCACTTAGTCCTCGACTAAAATTTTCACAGAAATGCTTCTAATTGACATAAGTATAGAAAAAAATGGATAAAGTCAATTATCTAGAAATTGATGCATGGCTTAACAAAGTTTTGTTATGATCAAGAAACAATATAAATGGTGAGCTTGTAGTATACTCCAACAGCTTTATAGTTATATTTAGCTAATTCCCTTTATAATATCTACTAATACAGTAACTGGGAAAACCCTTTGAATGATGATGTGTCTCAGGTGTGACGATTCTTCTTCTTCTTGTTGTTATTATTATTACTAGTTATTAGGGTTTATATATATAAGATTCTATTTTAGATTAATAGTATATCAGTAACCTCGTTCACATCAAAGGTCAATGCAGAATTACTTGCCGCACAACAATTCCTGTCACAAACAAGACAACGTAATATATCTCATGGAGGTATGTATTCAGTGGTTAATATGTATTTGGTGCTTAATATGTACTCAGTGGTTAATAGGTTATGTGCAGAAAGATAATAATATTCAGTCAAAAATAACATTAGCAATGGGTGTGAATATTGATCTGATTTTGCCCTGCAGGCGCCCTGAATTTGCGTCGGCATTCCCCCGTCAAGGAGCATCTTTGGAAACTAATTTGGTCTCTGATAAAGTTAGTACATTGTGTTTCTGACAAGTGCAATAGAGTTAAACAAAAATATGATTATTTTCCTTATTTTGAAGAGGGAGTAAGCTCTCTTGTGATTCTCTGGTTTTAGGGGTGCTGCTATTAAAAAGGGTGTGTTTATATAAAGGCTTAGTACTTTAAGGGTGTGCTAGTGTGAAGACTGTGCTTATAGGAAGAATTGTGCAAAATCGGAAGAATATGGCATGTTTTTTAAGCGGATAAATGGACTATTTCTATCACATAGTAAATGATTCAACACTTCTCTTGGATATAATGTTGTACTGCCTTAATCGTTGAATTTGCGCAATGCTAGATTTGTAAATTTATGAATGCACAAAAAATAATGTGAGTGAATAATATTCACGGAATTCTTGTATGAAGTTAAAGGTGGGTTCCAATAAACATTATGTATTGTAGCAGAATACACGTGCTTTTCAAAACAGAAAGAGAAAACATGACACTAAACCTCAGACACCAATTTACAGAATATGTTTACGGTGGAACTCACTCTAATTCAATGTACTCAGTCATCTTTGCTCACACACACTGACATAATTTCTGGCTCAACGTGGAATTGTTCAGAGTCTGCAGTAAAGACGCTAGAACAATATTTTCAACGTCAATTATTTGGGATTTGGTTATTGATAGCTGAGCACCCCCTATAGCCGAGACTTTCATATAAACGCCCCCTTCCAATAAGCACCCCTTCCTTCAAATGATTGTCTCATCCATTATGCTAATCCCATGTAAATATAAACCTTTGGATAAAAGTATCGTAAACAGAGGTTTAGAAAGGTGCTTGTAAATAATTAATCAGGAAATTTGATATGTGACTTAAATGAATGTACTGCCTGCTGAAACATAAATGCCTTTTTGCTTGCATTATGAAGCTTTTGCTTTATTATGTCATATCGTGTCCATGAGCTTATATTCGGTGGATATTAATATAAATTAGTATCCTGTACTTAAGCAACTAATTAAATTAGTTTTGATTTAGTAAACTTGGCTAATGCTTTTCCTCAGTAAAGTTCTCACATATCACTCAATCCATCAATTCTACAGGTTGAAGAATATAATCTTATACTATAAAAGCTCTTTATAAGGTTCTGCAGGAGTACTCATACAACTCAATGCAACTACCAGAAGTATCTGCGCTGTGTACAATACAGTCACACTTGTTTGTTTAGCTTTTCAATTATACTTACGATCTGCTACTTATGGAACTAATGGAGTGGAATCACCACCCAGATCAGTAATTCGAATAAATGGTGTTGAATTTCATCCACATACAAATGGACACACAATTGTTTTAGTTGATTACAAAACTGGTAGTGTTGAACAGGTTACAACATTTAGAACAGATATTGATCAAACAGCTGGTTCAAGATATGAACAGTTTTTGCAACAGATATCTAGTAAGTTATTCCTGGTGGGCGAGAACTTGTTCAAAATCTGCAGTAAAGATCTTAGAATAACTTTGTTCAACGTTTTCTAGCATCTCTACTGTGGACAGGTTTCTGCCTGCTGGGTTATTATCAACACTGTTGTGATGGCCACCCTGTATTTCTAAAATTTTAGCAGTCATTATTTGGTTATTTCCCATATTTTCAGGGGGTAGTGGTAACAAAAAATATAAATTTTTAAAACATACAAAAGACATTTGTGTATTTAACAGAACTACATAATAAGAAAAATGAACGGGCCAATACAGGAAATACGCGAATTTGATTGGCTTGAAATGCTTGACTACGGACTTTGTACAGACCGGTACTACTTCTTAGCAATAACTAAGAGCAGTGAAAAACAAACAAAGTGCCACAATATTAATATTAAAATATAAACAAAGCGGGTACAAATCATTCAACAGTAATCATTCATTTCGAATGTTAAAAAAATATTTTTGTTTTAGAAGAAATAAAATGTTTAATGTTTTCTACAGACCTGATTTTCAAAAAAATATGCTGGTTAATAAAACCAATACTAACTGTTTTGTTATTCTGACCTCGAAATACAAGCCTTCGGTCAATATACAGGCCTTGCAAGCTTGGTCTGTATTATCGACCTCAGGCCTGTATATAGATAATGACTACTTTTTGTTACAGTACAAAATTTAACGCCAGTAATAAGACCTTGAAATTTTAATGCGTCATTCTTCGAAAATAAATCAGTAACGAATATCACACTGAATGATTCAAATGTGTCGCAGTCTTTCTATGTTTTTATTGCAAATGGCAGATTCATCTTTTTAATACTTTCTACATTTTCTCAGTTTCGGGAAATATTGAACGAAGAATTTTACTGAAAAGTCGTCCATTAAAACTGTATTTTTTGATCAGCCTCAGCCCTCTATTATAATCCTACAATGTGTGCATGTTATTTCATAGTGCAACAAAAATATGCAAAAATACGTTTTCGTCAATATTTATATATTTCAATATTTTCAAAATATTTTATGAGCCTTTAGACAAGTAAAACATAAAGAAAATAAAAATGAGGAGAAAAATTATTTCCATATTTTTCGAGCTAGAGTAATAATATTTTAAATTAAAAGAATGTAAACATATAACAGATAAGATTAAATAAGTCTTCGATATTCCTTTTTGATATTTTTTAATGGTTATCTAAACAAAATAAACATCAGATCTTCTCTTTTCAAATTAGTACTTGAATCAATCAAATTGTGTTTCAGAAAACATTATGACCAGTATTATATTATGGTTTTAATATGGATATTGGCAAACCAATATCCATATTAAATCTCCATATTTTTGCACTACAGTTATTAAAAAATATGGAGATTTTGCACTTATTTTTAAATGTATAGAAAATATTATGTCCCATTGTAAAATCAAATCTAAATTTGCAATAATTTATCTTCCTCTTCATTAATATTGTGGCACTTTGTTTGTTTTTCACTGCTCTTAGTTATCCTCAATTATTATTGGCTGCTATCATTCTAATAAATACTCCTGTTTAATTTATATCTTTAGCTGGTAAAGTTGTCATCATTGTGAAGCAAGGCGAAGGAAGTATCAATGCTCAATATCAAACTAATGTAATGAGCAGATTGTTGGAACTAGGTGGTCGGGCACCTTTCTTTACTGGTCATCGTGGTTCATATATATTGCTTGGTTATCGACGACAAGATGGTGATGGAATACCATGGATTCAACAAGTGACGAAAGCTGAAGGGAGAGGTGTTAGTGAGCTTAACAGAATGATTCAACTTAAAGGTTTGTTATGCATTATATAAATAAGCAATTTAGTAGCTTATGCAACTGAATTTGGCTTTGTTAAAATACTGAAATTGCAGGATTTGGATTGGATATATAATTTAGAGCTTCTCTTGCAATAAGATTATGTACCTAATGGGCAAAACACCTGTTCAAAGTCCACAGTAAGAGCACTAGAACAATGTCATTTGACAATGTTCTAGCATCTTTACCGTTGACTTTTCGTTTTTGCCCACTGGGTAGATTTTAAGCTGTACTTTTTTTTAAACGATTCACAACCTGATATTTATAAAGAAAATAACTACAATATATAGTTACACAATTTTAAACTTTCTCAATCAATGCTCTATATTCCAACTAAAGTTTTGCTTGTTAAGTATACGATATTATGTCTGATAATGTTCATTCTATATTTCTTTGGCAATAAATATGTAAGAAGATGATCGAACTGCTATTTCTTGCATCTTACTGGTGGCATAATTTCCATTTGTATTTAATAAGTGTTCAAGAATGTTCTGAATTTTTTAGGCTCCTTCATGAAAAAACCTGAAGAGCCTTTTCCTAAGAGTACTTATGGTCTGGATTATATTATTACGTCTAATTGCAAACAACATGTTCAGGCTGTAATTATGTGATAGTACCTGTACTTTCGGCTTTTATTTATAATGAACATTGTTATGTAATTATCTAATGGCTTTATCCTGTTACTTCAGGACGTTAAAATATTTATTTTCTTGTCATTAGAAACATTGCAGCAATTGTTATACACAGCCAATACAACATTTTATGCTGCTCTTCCACAATGGAATGAAATCAATCGCTTATTTCCCCTCTTAAAAATTAGTGTTACAACTCTCATGCAGGAAGCTGGTACCGGTAAGTACATCTTTTCAGAATGATATGTTAAAGAAAGAAATTACTTTAATAGTCCAGATGGTGTTATTCAGTTTTTTAATCGAATTTTTAAATCAATATCACCATGTTCTGAATGCCTGCAAACAAGTAAATCAAACCTACGGAGACATGTAACTGATACGTTTAGCCAACATGAAAATTGAGCTCTCACTAAGGGCCTTAAAACTGTTGGTAGAACACCACTCCATACGTTCTTAAGGTCCTGTGATCTAATGCAGTCTACACTAATGAGTTCTGAACTGTATTTCACCTTGGGTATTTGTCACCAATTCTGTTACACACCAGTACAGCTGGAATGAGGGAGTAGCTGGTCATAGTGAACATATTCCCAGTGGGCAAAAAAAGTTCTCAAAGTCTGCAGTAAAGACGCTAGAACAATGTTGCTCGACGTTGTTTTTGCATCTTCACTGCTGACTTTGAACATGTTTTTGCCCATTGGGTTATATTCTTGCATTACTATTATTTTCTACTTTAGCTTCTGTTGTTCAGGCAGCATTGGAAGCCGCAAATGTTATAATATCACAAGCAGTATCCTCTGCAACATCCGTTCTACAACAAACACAAAGCCTATTGACTACTGTAAATGATTTAACTGCTAAATATAATTATCTCGTATCAGCATCGAGTAATGTGACAAATGTTATCAATGAAGGGCAAGCGCGTGGTAATTATTTTTTGATCATGGTTATGACACTCTTGGATATACTTGGATATACTTAAAGTGGACTTTCACTAGACGAAAGATTTTGTGCGAAAGCCAAAATAAAACATTCCATTGGTAGAAATTGACATCACACATTATGTGAGGTCAGTTTCTACCAATGGAATATCTTCTTTTGACTTTCACGCAGACTTTTTTACCTAGTGGAAATACTCTACTTTAATGAGAATTTCGCAATATATAATTTTTCAAAAAACAAATTTCTCTATTATTTCCTTCTTTTTTGTGATATTATTTATTGCTCTGAAGTGAATAATTTATGAATCTAAGGTGCTTAGTATTATGTTACGTGAAGAAAATAACATTGCAGTCTTGTGCATGATTGTTTTCAGTCTAATAAAGTGACTGTTTCGTACATGAGTATGCAGGCCTCTAAATCTGAATCTACGATGGCATTCCCCTATAGAGAAGTATCTTCACAGGCTAATTTGCAGCTGGCCAAACATGCTACAAATTCAAAGATGCTCTTCCACAGGGGAATGCTGAAATGAATTCAGAGGCCTGGACAAGGGTTTATTATTTGGGCTTACAGATCTTCTTGTTGATGCATAAAATTAAGTTCTACCAGATATAGTTACAGTAGTTAAAGCTTCAAAGTTTAGTGATTAAAATAAAAACATACAAACAATTCAGAGGGTGATTTTTTAGTATACCTCCACAACGATTATTTTGTTCGTATTTTGAGCACCACAAAATTGTAGTACCCAGTAAAGATGCTAGAACAATGTCATTTGATGTTGTTTTTGTGTCTTTATGGCAGACTTTGAACAAGTTTTTGCCCACTTGGATCATCCATGCTACTTTTGAAGTGTTTTTTTAACATCTGTTTAGTTACGCAAGCTGAAATAAAGCTTCAATCCCAACAAAACTTTATCCTCCAAGCATCTACATTACAAGATTCAATCAAAACTATCAATACAAACATTGAACTGAAACAATCTAACATGGGATCTAAACTATCTCAACTTCAACTTATTGCATCACAAATGCCATTCACTATTGAATATCAAGAAGGAGGTCAATCAACATTTTCATTATTTGGAATCACATCGAGTACATATGTTCAACACCTGTTTACAATTCTTCAATTTGATGTGAAAGTAAAATCATTGAATGGTATCTTATGGTACCTATTATCAAGAACATCTACAATGGTAAGTATGGTAACTATATTTTATGGTATGTCTTCTCAAAAACATCTACGATTGTAAGTATGGTCACTGTATTTGGCTACGTATGAAGAACATACAGTTAATTAACTGCATTTTGTACTAATTTTTGAAATATAAATGTTCAATCTCATTACTATTATTATTATTACTATTGATGATTCACTGTCAATTTATAAACCTTGTATCATTCGTCGTGAGGATATTATGGTTTCAGTCTTTTAGTCAGTATTACTATTTTCAGTTCTTTGCAAATGTATCGGTTAATATTTTAAATGTTTTTATTAGGTTGGTAGTATGGGTTTATACCTAAAAAATGGAAATCTCTTTTTTGTTTTTAATCTTGGTTATGGTAATGTTATTGGACAAAGCACAACAAAACTTGCAATTGGACGCTGGTATACAATATACGTTGCACGGAGTGGTCATAATGTTGTATTTATTGTAAGAGATGATACTGGTAAGTAAATAGGATAAGAGTGTTTATCACTTATGTTGTTGTTATATAACACATCTTTGTAGCATATCTGTGACCTGGTACTTCAGACTAAGAGGTTGTTCTTTTAAAAATTTTAAAGTACATCAATATGTTCGAATATGTAATAGTATAAACAACTTTCATTTTACCAGCACCATCTGATATCATGTATCTATAAAACTGTTATCTTTCAATTTTGTTTGTTGACATTGTTTCATTGTTGATATAAAACAGCTACAAGCACTCACATAAATTTTTGAGACAAGGTAAAATCGAGCAAAATAAAAGACACAAATAATTGAATATGTTCCAAGAGCCTGGGTACTAGGTTGTTAGGAACAGCAGAATTTGTTGAGTTTTCAAAAAGACTAAGTGTTAAGTCAACTCGATAAATCTCTGGGAAAAATCTCTAGAGACTTAGCCTGGTCGTTTTCCGCATTTGAAATCTACTTGTGGTGTGTATTACTTGCTAAAATTCATGAAATGTCTCATTATTCATGCGTTTACTTGTAGAGTTAATTGTGTTTCTTACATAAAAAAGGATTTTTATTTTCATTTTAGGATTTTCAACATCAGTTAAACTGAACTCTCCATTTGCCAGTGATCCTAAGTATATCAGTTTTAATGGTAACAGTAGATGGTATTTGAATGGATTCCCTTCTGGCTTTATGGTAGGTTTAGTTTAAACTACTTTTTATTGACTTTATGACTGATTTTAGTTTGGTTTGGTTTGTTGTTTTGTTTCATCCATTTAATCCACTTTCGTTGACTTAAAGGTTAGTTTAGACATTGGTTTTATGGTTGGTTTCAAAGCCTCTTTCAATGGTTTTATGGTTTAAACCACTTTTATAGTATAATAGTTGCTTTATACCACTTTTATTGGTTTCTATATGTTGGAACAACTATTATTGATTATTTTATGAATTGGCTATAATTGGGCAATCTTAGTTATATACCACTTTCATTAATTTAATTCAATTTATTTTCACTTTCCCTTTTTTGTTAGACACAACTCACATCATCATATGGAAAATTTTATGGCATCTATGATAACTTCTTTTTCAATGGCATCAGGTACAATCTATGGAGTGGTTTAGATTTTACTGGTTCATGTAGTTACGCAAATTACAGATATAAATACCCAGCTAAGACAGATGGTTTTGGGGTAACATTTTTTGGTAATGGTTACATTAAGCATCAAGCTGGGACATTTTCTGTTAGTAGCGATTATTCTGCCGTTCAGTTGCAATTTCGTACGCTGAAAGATAATGTTGTAATTTTCGGTGTGACTGGTCAAACTGGATCGTTTATTTATGGGTTGTATGTATTTGGTGGGAAGTTGATGTTTCAGTTTGCAACCAGTTTGGGGAATAATATTGCTATCATCACCAACAAGTAAGATTATCTTGTGGGCAAAGATTTTTTTTATATCTGCAGTAAAAATTCTTGAACAACGTCTCCAACATTGTTTTAGTGTCATTACTGTATTTACTGATTGATCAAATGTCGTAAATTTATGAATTTTCTACCATCCATTTTATCATCGCTAAGTTTGCACTGATTACTCAGCAAAATTGAGAACTTGTAACACAATGAATGGTTTCGGTTGGTGAAATGAATTTATCAAGCAGTGAGCCATAGGTCTTTGAAATCTTTAATATTGGCTTTGTAGAAGTGGCTACAAATTTGAAACTACCCAGTGGGCACAGAATTGTTCAAAGTCAGCACATAAAGACTCTAGAATAATGTCATTTGACTTGAATTTGAACAAGTTTTTCCCCGCTGGGTTGTTCAAAATCTCAGTAATTTTGGGATAAATTTATTAAAATCTGTCTTGTATAAATTTTGAATATTACATAAATTTGAATTCAATAAATGGTGATTTTATCAAGGTTATCAGTAAAGTAATAATGTGAAATTGTCTTAATATTATAACCGTAATATCAACTGTGACATTCCCAACCCAATTAAGGTTAAAGGGCTCCTTAGATAAAAATACAAGTTGATCTCATAATAAAGAGATTTAAAAATGTGTAACATTACTTTTCATTTCATGTACAAAAACTTAAACGGTTCTCAAGATTTTGCAGTTTTAAGGTTTTTGAAGGTATATGTTAATTTATGCGAAAATTATTGCTTCATCTTTGAGTATAGAAAATATAGCAGACGCTTTATTGCTGATATCTTAAGCTCTATTATTTGTATTATTTGTAGAGATATCAGCAATAATGTACCTACCATTATACAATAATATCAGATATGATACTTTTTGCATAATTAGCCAAATCAAGCTTCTTACAAGAAATATCTTAAGAACCGTTAAAGATTTGTACATGAAATAAAAAATAATGTTATTTATTTTTCAAGCTCTTCACTATGAGATCAACTTGTATTTAAATCTTGGAATCTCCAAGATCAACATTTTCAAACTTCAAGCTTTCAGGCTTTCTATGTTATGAAAAATATAATACTACCATAAAGATCTCCTTTACGAGCTTATTCCAACCCCATATATTTTTACGTTAAAGATTTAAACATTCAAAAACTAAGAGGTTTCTAGTTATGTGAAGTCATAATTTCCAATTTGTCGATGTTATAATACACCTATTCACAAATACATGAAAATAAGGTGTTGGCTGCTCAAAGAAGAACTTGATACAATGCCGTAAACAAAAAAAGTTATTGCATTGCATCAAGTTCTACTTTGAGCAGCCAACACCATGTTTTCATGTATTTGTGAATAGGTCTATAAGAATGTTTTTAATAAAAATTAACAACATTGAGTGCCGAAATATGATATTCTTAATGTATCGCATTATAATGATTGGCCTGAAATATTAATTCTTTATAGTAAGATTCTAAATCCAACATGTGAATCAGTGTCTCTTGTAATATTTACTTCAATCTTGTTTCCATAGCAACTTCTATAATAATGGAGATTGGTACAGAGTTACAGTATCCCGCAGTGGTGTCAATGCAACGTTAAATGTTCAACCAATGAATCCAGTGAATTCACATCTTGCAGAAACGAAAACAGATTATATTGGTGTTACAACTCTACCATCAAGTGTTGCAATTATATTTGGCTCAGTTTCATCAGATAGGTAAGTACTAAGGTCTAGATGTGCAAAAAGACTTCAATGAAATAGCAATTTTGACATTTAAGTTTTAACCTTTCTTAGAGATCAAATTATGAGATTGTAACCTTTCCTATGGTTTTAAATGTTTTTATTAGTAAAAAATGTGGTCATCTAGATGTGCAGAAAGACTTCAATGAAATAGCAATTTTGACATTTAAGTTTTCACCTTTCTTAGAGATCAAAATATGAGATTGTAACCTTCCTTATGGTTTTAAATGTTTTTATTGGTAACAAATGTGGTCATAACCTTGTCAATGTTTTTAGAGGTTAAGACTTGAAGTCAAAACAACGTTTATTTTACATTAAAAAACCGTCATGCCCATTGGGTAATGATTGCAAGAATGCAATAGCATAATTATGAACAGCTAATATTTCAGCACTATTTTTATTATTGTGTCTTAACTTTATTTATTACTGTGTCTTAACTTTAGCCTAATCCCACCACCAGTAATTGGCACATTTGCTGGAGACATTAAAGCATTGCAGTTCACTAATTCTCTTGTTGGGAGGATAATACCACGTAGTTTTACTTCTGCTTGGTTAATTGAACAAAAAGATACAAGTTATTATGGAATGATTACTGGTCAGGTATAAAAGAGTTTACAATAACTGCCGGTTATCGCTGTGGAAGAAAATGTTCAAAGTCTGCAGTAAAGATACTAGAACAATATTGAAAAACATTTTTGCCAACTGGGATAATTCAAACTTATTGTAATTTGAACAATTTTTACAAGTCTCTGGAAACATAGATTACAAAGCTTCAGTTGTAGTTGATTGTATATGTTATCCAATCCCCCCCCCCCTTAATTTCGCCTATACATATTACATTTAATTTTAGATAGTGCAAGGTGTACGTTTCTATGGTTACATGTGGTGGTTAAAGCATGGTTCATACGCATCATTATTTACGTATCTAAATGTCGAGATAAATTCAGTATATGCGAGTTTTAAAACAAGTCAATATAGTGGAATGCTTATGTATAAGGAGGGAAGTGTAAGTATCTGTTAGATTTTTATGTTCGTTTTCTCAACGACGTTAAGACACATTTTTGGCAGCAAAATGTACTGCTTTTTAATGTCAAAATTCTTTAGGATACCTTCATTTCCGCTTCTTGCGAGTTTTACTTTCCTAATCTAACATTTTGAGAGGAATTTAACGTCAATTTATCATCTTGATTACCAAAGTATTTAATTGAAGAAGTATTATATAAATCTTAGGGAGGATGTAAGTACAAGTTGCACTCCCTTGTTGAGAAAGAATTCAGGAGATTTTTTTTTTTAATTTATGAACTTCGAATTGACTAAGTAACTAGAATGCCTGAATACGGTTAATCATAGTTCCTAAGGGACCATCTCCAAACTTCGTTTCCAGGGGTAGAGTGCTGGATCGACGTTTCTTTGGGCCGAAGAGACCAATCAATTGCAAGCTCGTTGACTTAACATTCTTCCTTTTTAAATTTATTGATTTTGACTTCTCAAAAGCTGCTAAAGTATCTGCTATTGGAGATGGCTCCTAATGATTCCTGAGTATTGCAGGGTTTTTTTTTTATGAAACATTCATTAATACCGTATTATAGGAAATAAACACTTCACTTTGTTGTTAAGCGAATTTTTAAGATTTGCGTGAGTTGAATGTACTTTAAAGGGTAACGTTTATTTCAAATACGTAAATTTTGTTCATTGTTATTGTCTTTGATGTTATTCTAGCATCTTTACTGTATATTTTGAACATGTTTTTGCCTACTGGATTGTGTAGATGATAATTATTTTCTATATTTAGACATCGCAATCGTACTTTTATATGGGGATAATGGGTGGTAATCTTGTTATATTGCTTCAACGGAGCAACAATATTGTAATGCCGTATATCACATCAGATTTGACATTAAGCGATGGAAAATGGCATAATATGAGTTTGGCATTCACTAATAATGGGTATAATTTAAAAATAATATTTTGTATCATCCTTAAAATGGGCTTACTGCTAATAAGATTTTTTAGTTTTTTTGTTTTTACTCATGAAGGCTCTCAATTTAACTATTTCTCATACTGTATTATATGTTCCCATTAAGAAGTTAAGTGTGTCATTTTCGTGTGTAAATACTGCTCCAAATTAATCGCAAATACTAGTAAGAAAAAAGCATTGAATGAGCAATCAAAATCAGTTTGATTTGAAACGTATTGACAAGAAACATGTATTGTTTGAATTAAGTTCTTCTGTTTTGATTTAAATAGTTTTAATTCGGATATAAGGCACTGTTTTTATTTTGTAATAGTTTTAATTTGGATATGAGGCAATCTTTTTATTTTGTACAGAAGCTCTATATTGGTGCGAGTTGTTGCAAAAATTGCACACAAGTATTCTTGATTAAGTTGCCATAATTAATTATGCTCGTGTAATACAGTCTTTACTCAGTTTAGAGCTACGTTTACATGCTACGATTATTCGATCTGATTTTGGCTACCATCTTGAACAATCGGCTACGACTTGCAAAAATCTATACTCAGATTGTTTTGAGTCGTAGCCGATTTTTCAAGATGGTAGCCAAAATCAGCCTGATTAATCGTAGCGTGTACACGTAGCTTAAGAAACAAAACAAACACATTCTAAAAAAGTTGTACTATCTGAAAAAGGTTTGTGGACGTAAGGTATGAAGGCATTGTACTAAATTCATCTGGAGGCACCTGACATTGTTCTTGATATTTAGATTTCAACTTCAAGTTGACAGCAAAGTCTTATATCTTGGTTGGTTAGGGACTACATCTCTTTCAAAAATTGGTACAGGCGTTGTTTATATTGGAGGTATACCAAGTAATGTACAACTAGGATTATCTGTTCCTACATATCGATCAATAGAAATTGATTTTGATAGTTTCTTAATCAATAGGGTGTAAGTATTTCCACTGGCTTGAAAATTACATTTCTTGAGAAGAGTACTGAGTCAACGATCTTGCAATGGATTGCCATGGCAAGCTCATTGACATAACACCCTTCTGTGCAGTTTCATTTTTGTTGAATTTGGTCAAATTTAGTTTTTTTAGATCTACAGAGGAGAGTACTGAGTCAATAATCTTGCAATGGATCGGTTCCATCTGTACGGAGAAACCAATCTATTGCAAGCTCATTGACATAACACCCTTCTGTGCAGTTACATTTTTGTTGAATTTGGTCGTTTATGATTTCATAGTGTTATTATTAACAATTAATATTTGTAGTGTTGATTCTGTGCTTATTACTCAAATTGAAGGATTTTTATTGGAAATTATTTATTTTACCTGCAGAGAAAGGAAGTTGTTGCATTGCAACAAGTTCTACTTTTAGCAACCAACACCTCTCGTCTTCATGTATTTGTGAATAGATCTATTATCAACTATGTCAAATGATAAACTCAGTATACTGACTTTGCACTGCATGGAAATACATTGGAGTTATCTGCTGTATTCTATGATTTTACATTCTTTCTCACATACATGTTTATATTATTTAAATTCTTAGGGAACAGAACTTTTTTGGTGGAACTTACAGCGGTGTATCTTATGCTGGTATACGACCTGGAACTAATCAACCACGACCACCGCCATCATGTGCAGCTTCGTTCCCAGACCTTATATTTGCACCGGATCCATTACAAGTACGGTTTGGTAAAGTACCATGGGCAAGCATACATAGTTATATTGGTTATAGATTAACATCTGAAGTTATGGAAAAATATTTTATGACAAGGTTTGTTGATTTATTTTTATTGCATAAAATCCCAAATATGAAGGTTGATTTCCATAAGGCGAAATATTCGCCGCAAAATCCAACAGAATACATACCATTGGTAGAACTTGACATCTGTCTGGATAAAAGGCCATTACCATGTAATTCTATTGTTCTTCCATTGTATATTGCTCAAAAGTCTTAAAGCATGAGACTTAAACCCAAGATTTATTTATGATATAGTAAAACTTTGAATATAAATAAGCCCAGGAAGTTTCAGCTACAAAATCAATGCTTACATATTTCTATTTGTTTTAGTTTCGTCGTAACGATGAGCTTTCGTGCTATAGCTGCAGATGGCATAATATTTTACATAGCAGATAGTACAACAAATCCAACACAATATGTTTCACTTGAACTTGTTAATGGTAACCTTAGATATGAATTTAATAATGGTGAACGTTTAGTAACTATCGAGACAGGAAATACAACTAGTTATGCAGGAGAAGGGAAGTGGTATAAGGTGAGTGAGCACTAAAACCGTATTCTACCTAAACTTTTTATAATAATAATTAACATCTTTCTGTAGGTTTTAATAATTGACTTGCTGAATTTTCCCTGCTTTGACAAAGTGGTGAATAAGTTACTTTAATAAGTTACTCTTTAAATAATTTAGGAGTTTATTGTGAGCACAAACATTTGCCGTGTATTTCGCATATTTACTGTATGCTTTGAAAGTTAATTACAAAATTCTTTTCAAAAAAGACAATTGCCATGAAACGAACTTTGTTGAAAACACATACTAAAAGAGAAAACGCAGCAGTGGAGCTCCAGTAGGAATGGAGCATATATGGTTCAGTTATGTTACATTTCCCACTTCTAGTGTTTATTTCCTTTGATGCCTCCACCTATACATAATTCTTTTATGAGAAATATTCTATATAGACCTATTCATACTGCATTTCAGTGCACAAAAAAGAAGTTATTGCATTACATCAAGTTCTACTTTGAACAGCCAACGCCTCGTTTTCATGTATTTGTGAATAGTAGGTTTATTGATCCATTCGTAGAAGATACTTACCATTAAATACCATGTTTTTTTTACCTCGCGAATGTTTGTGTTTGAAAAAGCTCTGTTCTGTTTGGAACCATATTCGGTAATGTTTCATACCAGGGATATACTACTTCGTCGTAGGTTTACCTTCTACGTATTTATCAATTTGGTGCAGTGCTTGTACCAGAAACTATGGAGTATAGAAATTCAAGACATGATCAAGCTGCAAAACCTATTCATTTAAAAACGCCATTGTATATTGGTGGGTTACCGAATTATGTGGATGCGCCACATTTTAAGAAAAGAAATTATGGTTTTAATGGATGCTTGCGAAAGTTTGAAATATCATCAGGATTTGAAACATACGCAATTGATTTCTCCAATCCAGATATAGGTGGTACACAAACTGGAACAACTTCGTGTTATTCTAACACCGAACCTGGGGTATATTTCAATGGTGTTGATTCATGGGTAAATTATGGTAAGATTAATGTCACCTTTCAATTTTTACATTAATTTTAATGAATATATACATATGCTTTGAAAATATCAAAAGTGTTAGTGAAACCGACATCTTCATACACTTAATCCCTTAAGCCAATGCCTTTCGTTCTAAAGTGGACGCTTATTATAATACTGCTCTGCAGTAAGCGGGGGGTTGGAATAATAGCGTGGAAATATTTCCAAAAATTAATAATAATAAGCGTACTCCCCCCCCTGTTTATTCTATACTGCAGAGTAAGCAAAGTAGGGAGTTTGACAAAGAAAATGATATTCACATAAATGCTATGATTCAAGATATTTTGTGATAAGAAATATTTTATTTTCATTTACATTCAAAGTTTTCAAAATCTTACTAGCGAAATTAACTGTTGCGATTTAGGTACAAAAATTAAATAAACAAATAAGCGCCCGTCTTTATTTAGCGCTTCTTTCCAATCAGCGCCCCTCTAAAATCCTGAATTTAATAAGGGTTGGGGCGCTTATTTACTTACTTATGGTATTACAAATTACACATTTTAAAAAATATATATATAAATTATGAATCTCTTGATGTATTTAAAGCAGTCTCTCCACTAGACATTATTACAGAAGACACATATTTAAATATATGTACAAATTATAAATGACTCAAACTGAATGACATACATATTTTTTTTTATGCTTAATTTTAAACTGCGATTCCCAGATTTTTCCGGATAACCCCCCTAAATAAACATGTATAATCAACGTTTTAGAGCATGCTCTTTCTTTTTAACATTTTTTTTATATATAAGAATATGTATTTTCTGAGATCTTTAAGACCAGATGACCTAGTTGTGCTTATAAAGGTGATGTATATGACAATAAAACGTGTAGTCTAAAGTGTTTCATAAAGAATTCCGTAGTGAATTTAACTTTTACCACGTATACCATTGTATTCATTATACTAATTCTACCCTCCCAGCAGCCACACAATGTCTAAGCAATACTGCAAGTCTTATAATAACTACTGGGCATCACCTGAGAAGGAGTGTTCTGAGTACAGTTTTCACCTGTAAAGCTGACAACTACTAGAAACACTCCTCCAAGTGATGTCCGACAGTTATTTTGAGGCCTGAACATGGGAAGAATGGTTGTTTTCACGTTGAGACGTTGCCGTTTCGTCGGCGAAACGGTGAAAAACACATGTCATTTGTTACTCCACGTAAATTTTTAATTTCAGCTCGTTCGTTCATCCTGAAGACAGATTTTGAAATTGAATTGCGTTTCCGTACGTTCAAAAGATCTGGTGTTATGTTGTACATGTATGGTGCAGATACACCTAATGGTGTTGGTAAGAGCAAGACTAAATATAACTCATCTGTGGTGGAGTGTTTTTAGTATTGTTTCCAGCTGCAATACCTTTCCCACAGACAATGTCCAGCAGTTATATTGCAAGCTTGTTGGCGACGTTTTCATAGTTTTATTAAGCCTACTAACTAAGTGTGATAGCTATCCCCCTTTTCCATCAGAAAATTAAATGAATGGTGACGAGACTATCTAGATTAGCCTGTCAAACACCTTAGTCTATACACACTCCTCATAATCTCCATATCTAAATTTGCCAGGAATTCGGTTTTTATATATGTCATGCGCACTAGTGTTAAAATCAATATCGATGAAAACGATCATTCTGATTGGTTTAGTTTTGTGTTACGCTTTTATGGACTCATAGGGAAGAGTCTCATACTAAGGGTCTAATGAGTAGACACAGCGAAGCAAACGATGATCTATATTGTAGGTTAAGCAACACAGAAAGTTGAAATTATTTGTTTAAAAGTTCATGTGTGCAGTAATTTCTATATTTCATTTAGCGTCAATTAATTCATTTGGTTCATATATATTGTTAGAAATGAATGATGGAAAGGTAAGTCTTCTTAGTTGATTATGTTCTCAACTTCAATAGCTACTTAGAAAAGCTCTCACACGAGTACGAGAACACCTCTCTTTCTGAATATATGAAATTAGATATAACTACTATCTAAAGTCTCTGCACCATTCAAGAACTTGTTATACTTACCACCACAAGAACTTACTGTACGAATCACGATACCGATCTAATACAATCCAACACATAACGTACTGTATTTGTGATCGTCGGAGCATCTAGATATTCTATAACGTTCTCTAGAGACAAATAATTATTTCTATCGCTACCTACTAACATTATGTGATTGGACAGAAAAACGATTGCAAAAATATTGTAAACACAAAAACGTGTTCAAAGTCAGCAGTAAAGACGTAGAACAACGTCACCGTAGACTTTGAACATGTTTTTGACATGTTAAGTGGGAGTGCACGTACTGACTGTTATATCAATGATAGAAGTTCTTAAACTTTGATGTTTTCTTTCAACAGATTCCTGCTTAATTTTCTAAAATATTATGTTGACTACCTTAAAAGTCTTAATTTTCGCGGGTTTTTAATTTCGCGAAGGCCAAAAAAAACACTTTTAAGGGTTTTAAATTTCGCGAATTCGGAATTTTCGGAAAATTTC
>JAULBZ010000114.1:0-41428 GCA_032360805.1 Neoturris breviconis
TAATTGGTCAAAGTGGCTATACTTGGTATGAGTGCCAAATTACTTTACATGGTGCCGTTTTAAAAATTATACTGTTTATGGTATATTGTAAAAACAAACTATTTCAGTACCAACAAATTTGTATTTTATTTTGTACCTACATTTTATTGAGGAAATAACAAATCTGATCAATATTTCAAAAGCATCTTGCAGAAACTTATTTCTATGATTAGTGAGCAAATCACGGAGAGTACCTGCCGCAGAATAACAAGGAAAAGAACCAACAGTTGTGATTATGCTAGGACATAATCACTGTGAAGAAGTGATATTTGAGCATAACTTCAGGCTACAAATCCTGAATCTACGTTTAAAAATCATTCCTCAGCAGTGATTAACAGTGATTAAATCACCTTGAATTCAGGGCTTTCTTCTAATTTTAGTTCAACAATTGACATATCATAATTATATTGATCGTTCTAAAGAAAAAGTAAAAAGTTATTATTGAACCAATCAAAATTGTAAGAATAATTACTTGAATAGAACTATTCACAAATAAAAAAGAAGTTATTGCATTCCAACCAGTTCTACTTAAGCAGTCAACACCTTGTTTTCATGTATTTGTGAATAGGTGTCTATGACATTTTCATCTGAAAGATTCTGTCACTGTATATAATTTTTAAACATTTTAATCAATAATTTGACATTTCATGTAATTCAGAGATGAGTTAGTCTTAACAACGGTTTAAAGAAGCAATTTTAGGAAATTTGACTGAAAAAAATCTTCAACAATGAGTTATGTCGAAGAGTTTGCACTTGACTTCTTTGGAACAAAACAACAACAACAAACAGTTAATTCATCAGTAACTATTTATTACCTCACTTCCTCTAATTTTTTCATTATTAAACAATTCCATTAATTCAAGTATAAATCCTTTATCAATACGAATATCCATTTCTTGTATAAGGACTTTCAAATAGCTAAAAATAAACAAAATCTTGCAAGAAGATAATTGTGTGTCATCTTAGATGGTCTAAATACTGTTTCAATACACTGAAAACTTTCAGTTCAATTCAAATCATACCCAGTTCAAAGTCCACAGAAAAGGCGCTAGAACAACATATAAAACTTTGTTCTGACGTCTTTGTTGCAGGCTTTGAACAAGTTTTTGCCTGCTGGGTATTGGCATGAAGTGGTCGAAGTAGGAACATTATAATCACTGCAAGGGAGTGATTTTTGACCATAGCTTCATGGATTCTGAGAGAACGCTCCATAGCAGTGTGTATTCAGTGTTCAAAACAAAAGAAACACTGTAGAGTGATTTTGTGAGCATAGCTTCAGGTTAGAAAACTTGAATCTACGCTCAAAAGTCCCTCCTTCTCAGTGATTATTTTAGTCTTATTTCGACCAATAATCACTGTGGAGGAGGGATATTTGAGCACAGTCTTTTTCGCCTAAAGCTATAGCTATGCTACAAATATCAATCCTCCATAGTGATTATATACACTTACTTAAACTACTGACTTTCTTACCTGACTTCATTAACAACATTCTTCTCTCCTATATTTGTTGTAAGACTTAATTCAAAGAATGGTTTTGGTGCTGAAATGGTATGAGAAATGTTGTGAATTATAACAATCCAGTAAACAAAAGGGAAGGGTTTGGTGACAGTGAGGAATACACTGAAATAAATCAGAGTTTAAAGTAACTGTCTGTCATCACTGTGGAAGAGAGATTTTTCAGAATATTTTCAGCCAAATTGGCTGAATCTCTCCTCCACAATGACCGACTGTGATTAAGTGATTAATTCGGTCAAATTGCAAATGAATCTGTGAAATCAATGACAGTCAGTAATTCAGTGAAACATTTAATAATTAAACCGTTCTGTAAAAACATTAAGTTATTACCATTATCATTTGTGATTGATTTTGGTGGTTCCACTTGATGAATTATAGTTAAAAATGTTGATCCTGGAACTTGACTGTCAAACTAAAAAATTCAATACGATAAAATAATATCTGAAGAATGGCATTTCCTTAAAATCACATATCCACTGATGCTGTTCTAGTGTCTTTACTGCTGATTTGAACAAGCAGCATGTTCCAGTTATAAAGTAGTTTCATCTGAAACATGTGTATATTTCATGCTTATGTGTTTCATGGACATTCAATTTTTTAGAATTACGTTGATTCAAGAGTGTTTGAAATACTGATAGTTCTCTGTGCGAGTCTTTTTTAGTAACTTAGAGATTGATTTCCACAATGCACAAAATTTGCTTCGAAAGCCAAAAGAAAACATTCCATTGGTAGAAATCGACATCACATATGGTGTGACATCAATTTCTATCAATGGAATGTCTTCTTTTGACTTTCGCGGCATCAGAATACTTAAGTGCAAAATGGAGCTAGTTATAGTTTTGAAAGAAGCACGAAAAGCATTATGGTGTCCTTAGGTGACTAGGTGAGGCTGTATCTCACACAATACTCCTCTAATCCTGCTGACTACAAGAATGTAGTGTGGTGTGAGATCAAACCTCACAAAGTTATAGCTCATGCCAAACCTTTTACGTGGAACCAGTAGTATTGATGTCCTTTAGAGCCGGTGCTTAAGGTCTGTAATGTTCAAACTCGATGAATGTGTTGTGTTTTATTATAGTATAACTGTGTCATAATTGAACGTTTTATAATAGGCTATGTAATACACTTCAATTAAAGAAAGTAATACCCAGTGGACAAAAATGTGTTCAAATTCTGCAGTAAAGGCACTAGAACAATGTTGAACGATGTTGTTCTAGCCTCTTTACTGCTGACTCTGAACGAGTTTTTGCCTATTGGGACTGCATTATCATAGACCTCCAAAAATATATTTCTTTTTTAAAACTTCTGCAGAACAAATGCAAGCACTGCTATGCAGTGTTTGAAATAAGAGCATAATCACTGTGAATGAGTGATTTTTGAGCATTGCTTTAGGATAGAAAGCCGGAATCAATGCTCAAAAATCCCTCCTCCACAATGATTATTTTGTTCTTATTTAAATCATTGCTATAAGAATGTAAACCTAAGAATAATTACCTGTAAGGAACTGATTGTAGCACTAATTTGCATACGATTTGGACTAATAATATATTGAAAGCCAATACCACTATGAAATGTTCTTCTTATCTGAATTTTCTCTGGTTTAGTAATAAACATTTTATCATAATCAACCTAAGTGTAAGAACAAATTGAAATAAAATAATCAAGCATTAAGTCATATGTAATAGAGAAGGGACTTCAAGAGGTAATATTATTAACCCTATACATGCTGGGCTTTTTGGGGCTCCTCAATGTTAAGAGGGGGGGACAGATTCCAAATTGTTAGGGATAGTGTCCTTGATTTCTACAAAGGAGATGACCAGCAATTATTGTATGCCCTATTGTCGAAAGCCAAATAGCAAAAACTTGTTCAAGGTCCACAGTAAAGACATTAAAGCAACGTTTTCAACATTGTTCTAATATCTCTAACAAGTTTTCACCCACTGGAAGATCTTCTTACCTCCATATCTAAGATTTTTTCTTTCCATGGAGTAGTTGAAGATATTTTTCTTGCTTGACCTTTCATATATCCTTCTTCTAGTGCTTCACACATACCACCTGTCATTGTCTTCCATCTATTCTTCTTTTGTTGTTCCCAAACAATACTGCTCCTAATGAATTGAATGTTGTGGAAGAGCTCATTAGAGAGGGGTATTAAATAGATGGAGGTTTTTGTTAAAACATTTCATTTTAGATGGGAGAGATTTATTCAAGGGGTGTTAAAAAGAAGGGGGTGTCATTAAATGACTTAAAGCAGAAAGATTCAAGCTGTTGAGCATCCTCCTCCATAGATATCAAATACTTATTTTAACAATAGATTTACAGCATTTGTCGATGTGTGCAAATCTAACTCTCCCATTAATACCCCATGAGTGAAGGGCAATTTCAAAAATATTTTCAGAAGAAAAAAATCCTTTTAATAACAAGTTGGTATTGATTAACTTTCTGCAATGAATTTGATAGCCTGGTAGTAAACCAATTTATAACATACTTTCTTATTGCGAGGTACGCAATTTCCATTTTTCTCTCTGCATTGACCAGTGATAATCCCAATCCTTCAATATTAACATCAATTTCTTGTGTCGGGCGAAGAGTTTGTTCCTGAAATCAGAAATAATAAAAATGCTTAAATAAAAACACATAATTAAGAAATACAAACATTATCTAATATTTAATAAAGACTGTAGTTCCAATTGGAACGACATCATTTTCTTCATCGAGCCTGCATGTAACAGCCAGTCATTGCCATTGGAGAAGTATTATTTTACTATAGTTTTAAGCTGCAGAGACAAAATTTATTAAAAAATGCTCTCCTCCAAAGGCGCTCTCCAGCAGTTATATTCAGTCTTACAAACAATCTTATGTTAAGAAAGGTATTTGTTTACCTAAATGAACAAAAACTTGTCAGCAATAAAAAAGCTAGAACAACGTCGAATGTTGTTCTAGTGTCTTTACTGCAGACTTCAAACATTATAAATGTTCGTACCTGGCTAGCGCAATACGCAGCTTTGAAGTTATCTGTAAACAATAAAACCCTTTGAAGACCATCTAAAAATGATACCCAATATATTGCGGTATCTCCAGCTTTCATTCTTCCAAAATCATTCTGATAAAGAAAAAAAAAGTAAGCATAATATGCAAAGAAGTATCACTGTCTACTAATGGGAAAAGTAAGATTCAACATTAACTACGTGTGTTTAATGCGGGAAAGAGCACTAAAATTTAAGAACATCACAGTTTTTACAGGGCAAAAACTAAAAGCAATCATATACTGTAAAATTCTCCCAGTTATAATGTTATAACAAGGAAGGGGGCTTATAAACGATGAGGATTTCCTGTTGAAAACGGAAAGTAGGATGTAAAGAAAAATCTGACATAAGCTATTAAATTACAATAAATAATACATTAGTATGAAGAAAATATGACAAAAGCTCAATAACAAGCTGTAGAACAATGTTATTTCTTCGAAAAAAACATCATTACAAATTATTATCTGTTATTCATCCGTTTAACCTTAAAAAAGAACCGAAGAGATATACTACCAGATATAAGCCCATGGACTTATAACCAGAAAAGTTTTTGCGTTTGAAATTAAATGGGCTTATAACCCGGATTTTACGGTATTCCTCTGCAGTAGTGTCTTTGTGTAAAATTTTGCCCATCGGAAGAAAAAAACGCTTGCCCAAAGAATTACACCAAGATCACAAATAAATCTTTAATTTGCACGTATACAAAACTGGTACAAAAAAAGACAAACCAGAAAAACAGTAGAAAATAAAATAACATAATGTACAGATAGATAAATACTATTTTTTGTTTTGCAGAGTGACACTATCAAAATTATTGCCTGTCTATTCAAACAAGTGGAACATTTGCCTGAATCAACTTTCACCTGTCACTGATGTTTGGACAAGCATTAAGATACACCACTGCTCCGTATATGAAATGCTTATTGCAATATGGCAATACACAGTCCGTAACCGAGGAACTCCAGCTGTAATCGGTTCATACTGTGATATGCTATTTGATTTCAATGAGGCAAAAACATTTACCTTGTCTAGTGTCAGTTTTGTTTGCGATTCGTCTGCTTCAATAACACCACAGTCCAGCTCATGCTCTTTTGTTGGATCATCCCAAGTGTATAATATTGATTGTCCATATACAAGCACATGGCCTTTGAAGTAACCGCTAAAAGAGTGGTAAAAGATGAATGAAATGAAGATAAAAAAAGTCATTCTAGGAGAAAAGTCTTGCTAAATATACATTGACAAAGGTGGCTAGCATTTTTGTGTTTCTTTGGTTCAATAAAGTAGCAAGAAGAAAAACCAGTTCTTGGAAAGCTTTATGTGGAGAACTTGAACGAATTCATGGTACAGTGTTCATAAGTAGAGCAAATAAACATTGTGGAGAAGTGATTTTTGAGCATAGCTTCATGCTATAAAGCCTGAAGCAATGCTCAAAATTTACTCCTTCACAGTGATTATTAGCTCTTATTTCGAACACTGTGGCAACTATAACATACATTGGAACAATCCAGTGCATAAAATAAGAGCTATTACTCACTGTGGAAGAGTGTATTTTAAAAGTCTTAAGCTACACTCAAAAATCCCTCCTACACAGTGACTATTTGCTGTCATATTAAGTACTGCTAATGTCTTTGTAATTAAAAGATCAATCAACAT
This sequence comes from Neoturris breviconis, assembly GCA_032360805.1. NCBI lineage: Eukaryota > Metazoa > Cnidaria > Hydrozoa > Anthoathecata > Pandeidae > Neoturris > Neoturris breviconis. The sequence goes on from JAULBZ010000114.1 coordinate 6,234, forward strand.
TTACATGTCTACTTGAAGATACCATGAATGAATTCAAAATAAAAGAATCTGTGGAAAAGAGTATGGAGTAAATATTGCTTGCAATTGCTTGTTTGCAGACATAACACCCTTCTTCACAGATGTTATATTTTGAGGAATGATTGATAACTTACACTTGTTTGTAACTAATCATACTGATCTTTTTACAAAGATTTTCGATGCGAACAGGTGCTGCACCGGAAAAGTATGAACTGAATGATAACACGGATGACGAATCTTTTTCTTGATAATCCACACAAATACCTCCAATCTATAGAATGGATTAACATTGTTTAGTATTGCATGCGAAAGCTATCTGAAAAATTAAAATTAAAAAACAAATTTAAAACCAACATTAAATTTAGATTGTTCTCGATTTAAATGAAAGATGGTAATTCAGGAACAACACTTTAGATAGTCAAATACTTGGATTGTTATATTTTAGGCAGCCGAATAATATTTGGACAAGCTAACCCAGTGGGCAAAATTTGTTCAGGCGCTAGAACAACGTCGAATGCAGTTGTTCTAGTGTCTTTACTGCTGACTTTGAACAAGTTGCCAACTAGAAGTGCTATCACAATGTGACATTTGATTCATAAAACAAGAAGCAAAAAAAGCAGTAAAAAAAGCAGTAAAAATTTACCTCACTTGTAAAAGCCAGTAACAAAGTTTGTCCAGCTTCCAAATTGAATTTAACGGAATCTTTGCCATTTATATTCAAGTATAAGTTCTGTGGAGGGAGACAGGTTGGCCAGTAGGGAACACTCTATTCAAGTAAAAGTATTGTATTCAGTTAAATAAATATAAATATAGTTAATGCATCATTGTCAATTGTAAACATAGTGAAACTATACTCAAAAGTGCTCATTAACAGGTGAAATCTGACAGTCACTTTAAAGTTTGCGCATAAAGTATAAAGTTTGAAATTATCCCAGTAAGCAAAATAATCTTGTTCAAAGTCAGCAGTAAAGATGCTACAACAATGTCATTTGACGTTGTTCTAGCATCTTTACTGATGACTTTGAACAAGTTTTTGCCCACTGGAATACTTAAAAATCATTGTTATAATTTTCTCTACTCAAAACAACTTCGTAACCACTTGTCACATGTTTACACATTAATAATGTCAATGATTTCAGCAGAATTGGCAAAATTATGGACAAAATCAACAAATTTTAAGTCTAACTGAAACGACTTTTTATTTAAGTTTCAAAGTAAATTCAAATTTTCAAAGAGTGGACAAGCATGAGTATGCTCAGTATTTGAAATAGATAAGTGATTTTTGAGCATAGCTATAAAGCATGAAGCTACGCTCAAAAATCGCTCCTCCATAGTGATTAATTGTTATTATTTAGAGCACCGGTACTAATCAAAAAATAATATGTATAAGACATATGTTAATGTCTTGTCAGTACCATGGTACAATACCAATGATGATCTCTAACAAAAGCAAATCAGAGTATGTCAAAGATTTTCCACATAATTTACACATACCTCTTCTGGCTTTACATTGTGCCATTCCAATGTCTCAGAGTCTTTTTCAGCCATACTGATTGAGAACTATGAAAACAAAATTATGAAACAATTCAATGTAAACTATGAGCATAAAGGCGGATCTCCATTAGACAAATTTGTTCGTGCGAAAAGAATATTTTTCACAACAACACATGCGCAATAGCGGATTTTTTAAGAATAAACCATGGATGCAACAAAGTTTTTGTTAGTGCAAACATCGACGAAAAGTAGAAAGAAAGCTGTTCTACTTTTCGTCACAATGACAAAAAGCACAAATTGCGAGATTCTTCAGAAAATATATTTTTTAAAAAAACAAAAACATGTTGTAGTCAGTTTCAAAAAATATGACAGTGGACAAAATTGTTAATTTTTGTTGAAACAAAAACTTTGAAATTAGTTTCAAAAAGATATGACAAACAGCGGTTACAGGGAGTGGGTGGCATTGCCTCTTGAATGTTTTCAAGTTGAAAACGATGAGATTGATGAGGAATTAAATCTTTGTCTGTGATGCAAATAAAAAAGCATATAACTTCTTGCAACAAATATTGCAGCCATATTTATTTCTATGTTTTGGCGCTTTTAGAACTAGTCCAAAATTATTCTTCGTAAAAATTAAATTCTATAAGGTATAGACCCATTCTACTTCGAAAAACAGTGTTCGGAATAATTCCTGCGCAGACTTTGTATTATGATGCCATGCTAAAAGTTTATAATTTCCTTTTTTTAAGTAGATTATGAATTTATATTTCGGGAAACACAAAAGCAATCATTCAGAACATTACCTCTGTATTATTAGTAAGAACACGCAATGGAGTAAATGTAACAATCTTCGTTAAACCAAAATAAGAAAGACTAATGCCAACACCAATCTAACGAAAATAAAAAATATGTACAGGTTACTTTAAGAAAGGACAATGGTACAAATTGAGGATACGAAGAATTTAGCTCTCAGACTAAATAGGTTGATGGAATAACTACAGCATGTATGAATTGAGACTTACTAAGAATCATCTCAAAAGTATTCGGTCAACGATCTTGCAATTGATTGGTTTCTTCTTACAAAAACAAATCCATTGCAATCTCGTTGATGTAACACACTTCTATGCAATTCACTTAGATACATTTTCATCAAGTTTAGTTTCTTTTAACCCTGTGAATGCCATCGTGAACCACTGACAATTTTTGATAAGAACAATAATGGAGGTATTATAAAGTCACAAAAGTGTCATGTCAGGGACCAAAGATACATAAATTATGTCCAAAGGTTTGACGTATATATGCATCCTTAGTCGCTGACACCAAATTAACCTGGTCAGCTGTGAAATTCCTGTTGAATGTATAATAATACATCAATGGTCATAAACCATCTTGGCATTCAAAGGGTTAAATCTACCAATAAAGAAGCTTTTGTAGCAAAACTTTGAGATCCTTTTTATTCTATATTGGAATAACAATATTGTAAGCCGCAGTTTAGATGATATACATCAATGAGAGTTTACCTCAAACATTCTGTCACGTAAACCTTTTGATTTTACTTGTCCACCACTTCCAATAGTATCTAACGAGAATTCATCTGACCATTCACAACCATTTACACAAACACGAGCCTATTTGTAAATAAATGACAATTATCTAGAGCAAAGCCAACTAAGCAAAGAGAAGTAACTGTAGTGTCAAAATATAAGAGCAAATAATCACTGTGGAAGAGATTATTGAGCATAGCTTCAAGCTACAAAGCCTGAACTTATGCTCAACAGTCCCTTCTCCCCAGAGATTATTTACTCTTATTTCAACCACTGTGATATCGAAACAAAATAAATCAGATACTGAAAACCTTTATTAATCTCCTATGTATGTCAGGAAATAATCATACAAAATTATGGAAGCACTAACCAGTGGTGGGTCAGTGGTCAAAATAAGCAATGTTGCAATGATTATAATATATCTCTTATTTCGTAAATCCCTTAACAATATTTCATTCCAAGCATGAATGTAACTGTTGGAACTCACCTGTGGACTGGATCTATTCTCAAAAACACACCTCCACATGTGATGTGCAACAGTTATATTTCTGCTTGGACTACTTATTACAACAAACCATTAGTAGTATCAACACTGGTAATAACTAAAAAATACCTTTTTCTTTTTTCCTTTCACATGAAACATAACAGCACCTTCTTCTGTTTCATTGTGCTCATGTGATGTATTACTGCCAATAGCCTTAAAACCAAACAAACATTTTTAAATGCTACAGTGGTAGAAACATTGCTACATTTAATAGAATAAATATTTTACACTCAAATAAGTATGATTGAAACAATATGCCAGGATTCCTGACCTATTGCGACATGGTTTCTCTACACGGATTACATGATCTGGCTCCAAGAAATTAATATGTAAATTCTCTCTTCTACCAACTCATTATTCATTAATAGATTTTTCTTTTTTTTTTTTGTTTTAACTTTTTTTCTGTATCAATGGTAATTAATCAATTGCAAGCTTTCAATGACATAAAAGGTTTCTTTAATAGCTCCTAAATGGAATTATTTCAACTTGTGCCCATAATAATTTATAACTTACTTGATAAACTAGTGACTTTCCCGTTTTATTTAACATCCAGTATGGTGCATAGAGTGTAACATTTAACGATCCTTCTTGGAGAGCGTATGCCCCAATTTCCTAAACAATAAATAATATTGTTGTCATATTGTTCGAAGAGCAAATAATCACTGTGGAGGAGAGATTTTTGAGAATTTCTTCAGACTTACTAGCCTAAAGCAATGCTCAAAATTCATTTTTAAATTTTATCATATTGTTCAAAGAGCAAATAATCACTGTTGAGGAGAGATTTTTGAGAATTGCTTCAGACTTACTAGCCTAAAGCAATACTCAAAATTCACTCCTCCACAACGGAAATGTATAAAAATTCCAGGTGGGATTAACTTTTTTTCTTCCTCAAAGCCTATTAAACTAAAATAACTATTATGAGTTCCATTTAATTTTTAAAAATTTTGTTCCTCACGACATGTTGTCAATGACACTAGTTATAGTAAAAAAAATGATGTTTGCATAAAGTATAAAGTCAAATAGTTTCGGCAAGTTCAAGACAATTTGTTAGAAAGTTCAAGCACAAAGCCACATCCATTTTATTACATTTTTGGGCCAAAAATAATTTTTAAAACATGATGTCACAATTGATTACAAGATACATTATTACATGATTTTCTTATTCTTAATGTACAAGTTTTTTTATGCTATCTGTAACATTATTTCAATATACACAAAAATGCTCCTCCACAGCTGTAAACCTTCTGTAACTATTATCAAAAACTGACAAAAAATTATTACAAACTAATTTTATAACCATTTAGTTTCGGTTATTAAAATAAGAACAATTAATTAATAATCACTGTGGAAGAGTATTTTTTCTCTCCTCCACATTGATTATTTGCTCTTATATTAAGCAATACCCATTGGTGTAAAACAAAAGTAAGTGTTCGAAATGGAGCAAATAACATAATTATAAATAGAACTATACATTTTTAAGAGATGCTACAAAGATATAGTAAACAGCTGATTATTTTAAAAGCTTACTAGTTTTCTATCTCCATCAGAAAGTAGAGCAAAGATAGTTGTTCTTGATCCATTATCCTTACATTCTTGTATGATCAAACTTCCCATCCATTTCACACCCAAATAATTATCAATCTAACAGTGAGAAAAATTGAATACCAGCTACTATATTATTGCTATCTTGACATCTCTCACACATAGCAAAAAATAGCAAATAGGCTATTTCACCATTGTTTCACACAGAAAAGAATAGCAACTAGACTATTTCGCCATTCTCTCACACATAGAAAAGAATAGCCAATAGACTATTTCGTCATTTGTATTAGAATAATAGTCAGCTAATTTAGTGTTTCCATCCAGGGAATTGACAGAAGAATAAAATACACCCCCGTACACTTTCCATCTGGGAAAGTTTCACAATTATATCAGAACTTTTCTTCTGTTCAATGATAAGTATTTCTCAAAACATTGCCCATTACAAGTCATTAGGTCTATGATATGATAAACCAGGGCTCGAAATAACAGCCGGTCATCGCTGTGGAGAAGAGATTTTTCAGAATATTTTCAGCCAAGTTGACTGAAAATATTCTGAAAAAACTCTCCTCCAGAGTGATGACCGGCTGTTATTTCGAGCCCTGATAAACTATAATGATAGACAAACAAATGTTCTTGGTTCAAGACAAAAACATCCTTTACAAGAGAATCTAACTCATAATGTTAACGGTATACTTTTTGGGAGTGAAAAGCACTTATTACGGACATAGAACTTTATTTATATATATTTTTTGGCATCCTTATTATTAAGGCTTGATGAATAAATACCATACTTCTATATCCAGTACTGGTTTCTCTTCAACATTAACAGAAAATAAAGGCCAGTGGTTTCCTCCTTCAAGTTTTTCCATGCCGGCCATTCCCTGAAAAATTAATTGACAATAATGCATCTTTCTTATTAAATACTCTGCACTTTACTTTCATGTAAAAATTAGCGATATAAGTGTGGTCAGTAATGTCACTGCATTCAGGTAAAACAGTGAGTTAGTTAAGTGACAGTGTTTCAAATAAGTGCAAAATAATCATTGTGGAGAAGGGATTTTTGAAAATAGTTTCAAGCTTTGTGGCTTGAAACTAAGCTCAAAGATTACTCCTCCACAGTGAATATTTGCTCTTATTTTAAACACTGCATGATGAATAGAAATACGTACAGTGGTCAAGATAAGAGCAAATGGGCATTGTGGAAGAGGAATTTATGAGCATAGTTTCAAATTCAACAAAAATGAATCTGTGCAGAAGTGTGTTTGGTCAATAAACTTACAATGACTTGGTTTCTTCAATGCAAAGAAACCGATCCGTTGCAAGATTATTAACTCAATACTCTCCTCTGTAGATTTTACCTTTGCTCTATATGAGATTTGATAAGGTAGATAATTATGCAATACTATTGGTGGATAACAATGAATAGTGTATCGTGGAACTGCGCCAAGCATACCATGAATTGATGTGTAAATATCATCTTCAACAACGACCTAAAAAATAAGGGACCATTTCAAAATTTCGCTCCAAAATCAAGTTAAATCAACTAAAATTGACAAAATTCAACAAAAATGAATCTATACAGAAGTGTGTTTGTTCAATGAGCTTGCAATGGATTGGTTTCTTCGGTACGAAGAAACCAATCCATTGCAAGATCATTGACTTAGTATTCTCCTCTTTGGATTTTTTTTTTGAGACGGTCCCTAACATCAATGAACCTAACAGTAATATTTCCAACATGACAATAACTCTTTAGCCCGATAATTTAGCATGTAGTCCGTCTCTATATAAAGTTACTTCGGTGGTGAAATTTAGTACTTGATATAAAAATAAATAATCACTGTGGAGGAGTAATATTTAAGCACAGCTTCAGGCTTTGTGACCCAAAGCTACGCTCAAAATTCACTCTTCCACAGTGATTATTTACTCTTATATGAGCACTGCAGTTTATAAGAAATGATATGGGAATTATCTCAGCACAGAACATTACTGTATCAACAACATTTGTGTGATAGATCAGTTTCTTCATATCAACTAAAAGCTTATTGTTGCTAACCTTTTTTCAGTAACAAATAATCACTGTGGAGGGTGATTTTCAAATATAACTTCATGTTTTATAGCCTGCTCAAATATCACTCCTCCACAGTGGTTAGTTGTTCTTATATTACCTTGAACCTACCCAGTTTTATTTTAGGCCGTATTTTTCATTTTAATATTGCTCCTTGAAACCAATAATTTAGTTTCGGTTATTAAAATAAGAACAATAATCACTGTGAAGGAGTGTTTTTTTTAATATAGCTTCAGACTTTATAGTTATGCACAAAAATCCCTTCTGCACATTGATTACTTGCTCTTCTAAGCACTGCCCATTGGTGTAAAACAATAAGTAAGTGTTTGAAACAGAGCAAAGCATCACTCCTCCACAGTGATTACATGCTCTTATTTGTAACACTATAAGTCACCTGAACAAAGAATGGATCACTCCCTTCTATGGGATTCGTACAAATGAACTGTTTTTGTCGAGTTTTTATAAGATCACTCCAACTAATTGGTTCAGTAGCATCATTATATCTAAAATGAAATGTTTTAAAGAAGTTGAAAGAAGCAAAAATAATTTCTTGAAAGCAGAATAATCTTGTGATTAACCGGTTTCTTTGTAGTTTCTTTGCTTCAATGTTGTTTATATTCACTGCACAATTAACACGTGTAAATCAACATTTTATTCATTGATGACCAATTTCTACTATATCATGTGACATCTGGACTTCAAAGCCAACACCTTTTCGATGTTAATTAGGATGTCATATGCTGGTTGCTGGGTGATGTTTAAAATATTTTATTAACTAAGAATAGATCAATTTATTTTCAGTAACTAATACTTGGTGTTCAAATGCTCAAAACAAATTTTACTTCTTGCATAGAAAGACGTGAAACATACCCAAATCCAGCAGGCTTTATGTAAAAGATGCTATGGTATGCAAGTACCAATGGAATAGGATAAATCGCACCAGCCTCAATAGCTGTTAGTTTCACTGATTTGTTTTCTTTGTTCAAATATGAAACAACTAATGGCATAGGGAAATGATTTCTTATCTAAAAACAAACAGATAAAATTTGAATCACGGATCTTACAATTGATTGGTTTCTTCGTCCCGAAGAAACCAATCAATTTGCAAGCTCATTAACTTAACACTCTTCATTGTAGATTAATTTTTTTCAAATTCTTTAAAACTGCTAAAATATCTGCTTTTTGAAACGAATTTTGGAGACGGTTCTTTTATGTCAACTTTTGAGATATTTCCGTTGTTACTTACATAGATTTATTTACAGTCATATTAAGTCGCAAATTCTATTTAATTGCCATAACCCAACCCAGTGGGTAAAAATGCTAAATGCCGTGCAACGTTGTTCTTGTGTGTGTCTTTACTGCAGACTTTGAATAAGTTGTCATTGAGAAGGGTTATCTGAGTGCTGCATTCACATCTCTGTGAGTGGAAGTACTAATCACTGCTCCATTGCCTCCTTTTGTGAAGAAAAGTGATTTTGTTCCATTTAAGGTTTGTGGATATAATACTAAGATATTGCAGTAAAACCTCCTAAACAAAAAATCATTGACACCATTGGTACCGCGTATAAAATAGTAATTACAAATATAATAAGAGATAACATACTTGAAGCGGTGATCTTAGTGTGATTACCCGTTGACCATCAGATGCTGTTACTTGAATGATAAGTGAAAAAGCACTCGAACTTGACAGAATCTAAACATAAATTTATTGATCAATTACTATGCTAAAAATCTATACCAGGGCCAGCCCTGGTGCCTGAGTTACTTGGTATCACTAACCGAGTATCTTAATTATGCGGGCTGAAAAAAAACAAAACAATAAGTACCTTATAGTAGACTTGATGTGAACATGGGCAGGAAAAATTTATAAAAAAATACTTCACGAAAAGTATGGTTGAAAAGTATGGTTGAATTTCACCTTGCATATGGGGCTATCCTTGGAGCAAGGTCAGCCTTTCTACATATAAACTGCACCTTAATTATGTTGCAATTTCAAATTGCCTACAGTGCTAGTACAATTCTTAACAGTTTTATCGCAGTTGTTTACAAGAAAAAGTGAGAGAAAACGGGAACCACATTGGGGTATTTTCCTATGCACGGTCATATAATGCAAGGTCATATAATGCTTCCCTACCAGCATGCCATATCTAATGAACACACACCTAGAAGACGTCTAAATGCACTCAGCATTGATTAAACATTGCGGTTATATTAACTGCCTGTCATCACTGTGGAGGAGAGATTTTTCCAAATACTTTTAGCCAAATAGGCTGAAAATATTCTGAAAAATTACGCCTCTGCAGTAATGACTGGCGGTTTTCGTGCCCATTTATTGATTCAATGAAGAACGTCTTAGGGACCATTGCAAAAATATAATTTACAAAGCAGAGAACTGAGTCAAAAATCTTACAATGGGATGAAGAAACCAATCCATTGCAAGTTTTTGACATAACATCTTTATGTGAAGTTTCAATTTTCTTAAATATGGTGAAAAAGGGGCTTATTCAAGGGTGGGTGGTAATTAAACAATTTATGACAATACAAAAAGTCAGGTAAAGTGTCTTTCCTTAACTTTATTTTTTGGTGGGAGGGGTGGAAGGAATTTTGAGCATAACTTCAGCCTATGCTTAATCATCTGCAGTGATTATTTCCTCTTATTTTGACGCAAAAAGTTGCTTAAGTAACCAAATTTTGAATCCTTACATTGACAGGTACAAGATCGTAAATAACTGTCTTTTGACGTTTTATCGCAACATTTTTTATCGTCTGGAATCCTTCAACCTATAAAAGAAAAGAAAAATTGATGGATCTGAAAAATACCAATGACCTTTTTACTGATTCATTTCTGTATACGGTGGTTGAAATAAGAGCAAAACGATCACTGTGGAGAAAGTGATACTTAGCATAACTTAGGATTACAAAGCCAAAACTATGGTCGTAGTCCCTCCTCCACAGTGATTATTTACCCTTATTTTTTACCACTGTTATGGAGTAATCAGTAAATTTTAAATTCATTGACTTACTCTCCTTCAGAGACATATTTTTGCTTATCTGGTAATATCAAAAGGGATCGATAATATAAAGCTAGAAAAACATTTCCAACATTGTTCTAGTGTCTTTACTGAGGACTGTGAACAAGTTTTTGCCCACTGGGAATAAGTATATAATTATAATTTTATTATAGTGTCTACAGAAAGAGACAGACATTTCTTTACAGAACCTGGGTTCAGAATCATAAAAAAACAGCAATAATAAGCTCAATAATATTGATTTTGAAGAAGGCAGTATCCAAATTCTGGACTCTTATTTGGGCTGGAATGGACCCTGTAACAGTCATCACTGTGGAGGAGAGAGTTTTCAGGATATTTTCAGCCAAATTAGCTGAATAAATTCGGAAAAATTTCCCCTCCACAGTGATGACTAGCAGTAATTTCAATCCCTGCTGTAATGACATGCTATTGTTAACAAATACTTGTAAGAAGCTTTCACTGCTGGTTTCTAAAGGAGAAAGTAGTATACCTGTATAGCAACGGTTGGTAATTTATTGGAACGTTGTTCATCATTCAAATGACAGAGATAAACAGCCTCAGAATTATTAATGGTCAATTCTTTCTCCTTGTTTTTCCCCTATAAAGTAGAGATTTGATATTTGTAATTGTACACAATAGTACTAAAGTCAAGAATTTTTCAATTGATCAATTTACTTTTTAACATAGAAATCAAGTATAGACAAGGTTATTCAGTGGTCATAATAAGAGTAAGCAATCACTGTTGGAGGAGACCACTGTTATTGATAAAACACCCTTCGCCACAGTTTAATTTTAGACAAACTCTACTGAGTTGATTTCTTTAAATCCGCCAAAACAGCTGTCATAATTAAGAGTTGATCCAACTCATCTCTCAACTTTGATCACAAATTTCATGATAGTAGTTTTTGAATTAAGAATAAATAATCACCATGGAAGAGAGACTAAATAAATATACAAAAATCCCTCCTCCACAGTGATTATTTGCTCTTATTTCAAACACAGCAGCATGGCAAAAAAAGGAAGTATAACGTTTGAAAACTTCAGATTGAAAAAGCGAACTGGTGATGCACACAATTCATTCATATAAGGGGCAGAGATACAGTTGGTAAGTTGGTGGTGTGTTTAAAAGCAATATACCTTTTCACATCGATCTGAAAAAATATATTGACACTAAGAGTTTTAACTAATATGTATTGAGTATCCATCAAAACGATGTACAGAATTCTCAATGTTTTAAGTACATTGGATTTAGTACCCGTATGGGCTATTTACATGAAGCATCCGATATGATCTCATACCGGCATGAGAATATTTTATTTTACATGAATGGTTTCATGTCGCTTATTAAAAATAAATTGATCAATTATTAAAAGAAAAATATCATTTGCACATGCGTTAACACTTTAGAACAAAGGTGCAATCATTTTCATACCGGTTCGTTCTGTTTATATGTAAATCTCATACCGGTACAAAATCTCATACCGGTACAAAATCTCATACCTATCTGCTAGACAGGTATGAGATTCGTACCTGTACCAGTTTCATATCGCCCATAAGCACTTGTAAAGATTCGGGCAGAGACCAGTATGAAATACTGGCATGAACTCATACAGGCACGAGATTTGTTCATGTAAACAGTCCCATAAAAAATAAAATAATTAGAATTAGAAGTATTCACTACAAGCCTGCTAAAACATAACAAATAAAATGTACTAGACATTATAGTGGTGGTCGAAATATGAGCAAATAATCACGGCGGATGAGTGATATTTAAGCATAGCTTCAGGCTGTAAAGCCTAAAGCTATGCTCAAAAATCCCTCATCCGCAGTGATTATTTACTCTTATTTTGACCACCAAAATAGTTGAATTCCAACTTTACAAACCTGCAAAAGTGTGGTCAGTGTTAAAGTAATACTCTTTCCAAGCTAAATAAGATAATTATGATTTATCAATACAAAGGAGAACACATTTAAACATAGTGGAGTAAATCGCCACAACAGTTACACCATCAATAAATAATAAAACAAAAAAAATTATATTATTAATTGAACCTTTTGCTTCAACCAGATTTATGATTAACTAAAGTTGGGTTTTGGAATTTTCCCATGTAATTATACTTATGGTGAAGGAAACCATTTGGACAATTTTGATCATGATTACGTTTGCCTCGATTCGTAAATTTCGGGTTTCTGTTCGGGTTGTTGGGAATATTTGACTTGCCATTGGAATTCTACAAAAGTCATGAAGTATGTAAAGAAGGCATCAATTAGTTTGCGTTATCAATTGAGAAAATATATTCTAGAACATAATTGCCCCTTTTAAATATAAAAATTCTATGAAATATGCAATTCTGCCACCAAACCTCACAAAAAATTAAAACCTATGTAACTGTGAATAATGCACAATAACTTTGGACCACAGACAACACATTTTTTTTTTTACACAAGCAAATTTGAAGTATGCTCTGACAGTTTGCTGTGTTATTTGAAATAATCCTGTAAGACTTAGTAGGTGAGGCGACTGAATGTAATTACCTTATTATAAATGACATAAGGATCTTTTTCAGCAACAAATTTCGTATATACAATATTCTCTTTTGATTCAACAGCTTGTCCAAATACCTAATGAAAATAAATAAATAAAAAAAAACATAAATGAAGGTATTTTTACCAATAAACATTTTCAGAGGAGTACCTTTTTGAGTAGTAAAACTCTGAACATAAGCCTAGGGCTTTTTATATAAGTCTGTAAGCATTTTTTGGTGAGCTTATTACGGCTGGGGTTTATGTCAAGGAAAAGAACTAATAAGAGAACACCATATCATACATACAGCAACTGATATAACAAATACAACAAAAAAACACCCAGAGGGTCATTGGGAGAGGCATAGAACTACCTTTTATTTCTACAAGGATTGATCTTATTACTTATACATGGAATGATTTGCGTGCTAGCATTTTGGTGGACTTATATTATTTAGAGTTTTACGGTACAGCTTTAGCTATTGTCGAGCCTGTTTGTTATAGATAGCTTAGTGTAGTTTGATTTGTGGCAAGCAATATCTGTGATCGAGGTTGGTGTACATAATATTAAATGTCACCAGTATTCAAATTGAGAACAAATAATCACTGTGGTTAAGTAGGGAATTGAGAGCATAATTTCAGAGTTTGTAGCTTAAATAGGCTTTATTTACCTTTTTACAGGCTTTATTTGGAACACTTGACAATAATAGGAGAAACAAGGTATTACTTCAATTTAAATAGAAAACTGTGAATAAAAAGTCAAAGACAGCTGCTGTGATATTGACGTTGAGATAATCAAAATCAAACCTTTCCAAGATCTTGTAGTAGAGACAAACTTGATTTAGTAAGTGTAACTTCAAGATTATCACTAGAAGCCATTTTTAATGATGCCATTGGTTTTTGTAGTAATGCGGCATCTTTCGACTCACCAGATGAGATAACATCATCTTCTGTTATATACTAAAATACAAACGCAAAATAAGAAACTACATCGCCTGTAAAACAATAATTATTTTTGGTAGATTTTAAATAAATATCCTGCAGAGAAGAGTACTGAGTCAATGATCTTGCAACAGATTGCAAGCCTCAATTTGACGGTCGGACATCACCTCGTATTTTTGAGTACGGTTTTCAGCTTTGTAGCTGTCCAACCGTTATATTGAGGCTTGAGATTGATTCATACTGAAGAAATCACTCCATTACAAGTTCGTTGAACTTACACTCTCCATTGTAGATTTAGTGTAGTAAAACTTACCTGAGTTGAAATAAGAGGAAATAATCATTGTGAAAGAGGGATTTTTGAGCATAGCTTCAGGCTTTGTAGGCTCAAAAATCGCTCATCCACTACTCTTATTCAAAACTTTGAAGAAAAGTGTTGTTACAAAGTGATTTTTTGTGAAACTACAAATCAAGTATGACTTCAACAGTTCGGAATTTAGCAGTGGTATTTGCATTTAAATTTTAGTTGTGAAATTACAACTTACATCAATATTCAACATCCAAGGTCGTTCTCTATTATTTTCTAAAACTGGAACAGGTTCAATAAGTGGTTCCCATTCTGCCACTACGTCATTATAGTAACTTGCATGTAATGACAAACTAGCTTGAGCATTCAATTTGCTAGACCAATCATGGAGTTCTGCTGTCAGTCTCATATCAAACCGCAACATTGGTTCCAATTGACCACCAAGATAGCCTTCAATTCGCACAGAAATACCTTCTACTTCAACGATGATTTCCTCCTTGCGTGCTAGATCAATTTGTGATTCATCATCTGCATTTTCTGCCGTGCCATAAGTATTAATAATACGAATTCTTCCCGGTGTTAAATTCTTGCTTGAACCATCAGTAAATTGAACCAAATATTTCTTGACTTTCTTCCCTTGTACCACATCTTTAATAACACCCATAAACATCTTTTGATCATCTGTATCAACTTGTGCAATAACTTCTTGACCGATACGTAAAGAGGAACTTAGCGGTACAATATTTCGAATAACAAATCCAACATTATTACGATCATGTGAAAGTTTACGACCATTGAGATGTTTAACAAAGATGCGCTCATCTTTATCTGCAACAATACCTTTTTCATACATAGGCGAATCACGAGCGACACGTGAATATACATAAGATCCAAGTTCAGGTAGTGCTAAATAGAATGAAACATAAAATTGCGTTGACTATTGTCAAAGAGTTAAAATTTGTAGCATTGGTAAACATCGGTAACAACACCAGGGTTAATTTTTGGGTAGTTCACTGACAGCCCAATTTTCTGAACATTTTTATGAAAAACAGTTGACCAAATTAAAATGCTTGAATTCGGTCCTGTACACTAGCAAAAAAGTTAAGGATCTATTTGTTTTGATTATTTTGATTGTTTTTTCGTTTTTCAATCTAAATTTTGTTGACCAACTTTTCCATTAAATTAATATTACGTGATGTTATCAAAAATCAGACAGAAAAAATTAATAATTTTAGCTCTCATTATTATTGTTAACACCCAGTGAGGAAAAATTTGTTATAGGCTATAAAGCCTAAATACACACCACTTACCATCATGAGGAGATTTAGGCATCAGTAATAACTTTGTAATAGGAACTTGATTTGTACTTCCATCTTCAAACTTTATAGTGTAAGTTCTGGACCCAGGATTCCCTTGGATGGTTGTAACCTTGCCAGGGTGATAACCTTTCATGTCATCACCTTTCGATGCAACTACTTTAAAATATCGTTTCACTTGACTTTCACGTGGTGTCATATTTAGTATAACCGATGATGTATCATCTAGATCATGAGTAACCTCATCGTCAATTTCTTCCAAATTAACTCTAACCTTATATCCAAGTATTCGCTCAATGCTACCCCTGTAGTAAAAACCATCTTTGAAGCGAGCATAAACACAACCACCAAGCCCAGGAATAACACCTCTGACAGGTCTTGGTAAAAGTCGTATTTCTTCGCTTACAAAATATTTTTCAGTTTTTTCATGGTAAAATCGAACCAAATATTTATCGAAGTTGTCATCATTTTTACTCAATGGTTCCCAATCATCATCAGCAGCTATAGCTTTTTTAGGCTTGACGGTTTTTGTTACTTTACCTGCATTTCTCCATATCTAAAACATTTAAATTGAGTTATTTATAAAATGACTAACTTAAGGCTTGTAGCTAGCAGAAAAATTGACTGAAATATAAGCTTTTAGTTAAATTAATAGAGATTAAACTTCAAACTTAGTAACTTATTTTAAATATAACCGCTGGACATCACCTGTGGAGGAGGTTTTAAACACTCCTCCACAGGTTACGTTCAATAGTTATTTAAAGCCAAAACAATTATTTGCATTGAAAATTTGGATTCATAATACTGCAAATTTGGAATATGAAATTACTAAGATCTTATGAACATAATTGTATTAAGTTAGCCCTCTCGTAATTTATTTCTTCATAATTTCAATCAAGAAGATAGTGGATATATAATTATTTTTCCATTTGATATGACAATATTTGTAGAAGTACAGTTTTAGTAAGAAGAATGTTACAGAAGTTGATTAAGGAGTATACAAAATGGTTCAGGAGATGTCGCTTTCAACCAATGTAATGGCTTTATTTAGAATACGAGTAAATATTCACTGTGGAGAAGTGATACTTGAACATAGCTTCAGGTACAGTCTCAAAAATCCCTCCCCCACAGAGATTATTACTCTTATTTCGACCACTGCACTCTGCAATGTACTGGATTTTGCTAAAAAATTACTTTAAGGCAAGGTTACATGGTAAACATTTCTAGAAATACTTCCGAGATACTTTTGAAATACTTCCAAGATACTTTTGAAATATTCCAAAACCTTGCGAAAAGATTATCATGAAACATGTTTGAAGTTAGATGCTACAAAGTGTAGAAGATTAGTGTGTTTATTACTTGTTCCCTCACTCAAAGATAACGAGAAGAAAAGTAAAAATTGAAAAATATAGATAAGAGAGTGGTACTTAAGCAGGAAAAAAACAGCGCTTACTATAATAGTGGAATTAATATTAACCCTATTCGGGCCGAAAGGGGGTCCTCAAAGAGTCAAAGAACAAAGAGTCCTCCAGTCATACTTTTTCCCATAATTCTGGAAAGAACGATTTATTATGACTAGAAATTTTATCTAGGATCATTTTGAAAAGAATATTTTATGGTGACTAGAGATAATTTTCCCTTAATAACCAATTTTTTGACAGGTGGTAAAAAGAATATGTAATTTTTTTTCTTACTATTAAAATCTTGCACCTTTTTTTGCACCACTGCTTCTGCCTTGATGAGATCATAAGTAATGATGTCATCGGATGGCTATTCAGACCCCCAATAATCTGGTCTGAACAGGGTTAAAAGACACTGAATTACTCACAAAAAATCATCGGATGAATGCTGGGCATACACATGGCCATGACATTCTTTAACACGCTTACCATATTTATGCCCAGGGGGATTCAGCTACTCACTTTTTTTGAGTAAACTCTTGAAACTTGGTCACATTTTTTGGGAAATTTTCGAGTCCATATTACATGATCTTCTAAGGATATTGGTCATTTCTCGAAACTGCCATTCAAATTGCCTATTAAATCCTTATAAAAGTAAAAAAACTACAAAAGGCAATAACTAAATTTATAACATCACAAAGTCATGTTTTTGTTTAAATTTTGGTATTTTTTCCAACTTTGGCACGTTATCTTGAGGAAACCTGTAAGATTATGTTAAAAAGCTGTAAGCTATGCTAAATTTATGAATGTCAAAATATGTTTTAGATCAAAAGTTATTGGTTTCCAAAGATAACACACTTTTCTTTGAAAATTGTAAGTGAATTAATTTTTTTTCTTTAAAATGTTGGAAATTTGAAAAGCTTTCAAACAGAAACGTTTCTAAAAAATATATTACTGTGTAACCTCGCGCCTTAAGATACTTTATTGGCATATTAAAAAAACTGAAGAAGAGAAAGGCTTATCAGAAAATGTATTCTATACCTCCATAATTCGACCAGTTCTAAGACCATCTTTGTCATGCAACACAACTACGTTTTCACCGATACCCAGATCAGTATCATTAGGAGCTATATCAACAACAACAGACGTTACATCAGAAACTGCATGAATGATATCACCATCAGGATAAAAGAAAACAGAAAAATGAGAATCTCTTTTTGATAAAAAACCATTTTTATATTGGCCACTTTCCGTTCTAGCAATAACAAAACTTCCAGCACTAAGAACATTCTGTGAAGGTGTCTTTAGATACCAAAGGTTTTGATCAGTAACATCACCAAACTCCCATAACTTAGCCATTGCTTTTTTAGACTCCCTGATCATTTCCTCGTCTGGCAGAGCAGCTGTTTGACCAACACAAGCTGATATAGTTCGAATAGTTTTCGGGGATACATTTAGGTTAATAAGAGCCGTGTTGATGTGCATATGTGGTTTCCCACCAATAGGTGCAGAACTGTGCAGATTAACAGTTGGTAGCGAAAGGACAGTAGATATATCGGTTCGATGTTGTTTCTTGAAAGCAGTTGAAAGTATTGCTGTGTTGATGACTGTTCCCATAATCTTCTGTACGTTACTGATTTCTAAGTATTGAAAATTTACCTCAGTTGTCAAGAATAATCCATTTGTTTTTGCATCCTTCGCATCAGCAAGCAAAACCATTTGAGGGTTCTTAACATTTAGTTGTAACCTCAGCTCAGGATTATTTTTCTCAACATCACCATCTGGTGCATCTACATCACCAACAGAACCATCTGTATCATCT
Source organism: Neoturris breviconis (assembly GCA_032360805.1). Taxonomy (NCBI): domain Eukaryota; kingdom Metazoa; phylum Cnidaria; class Hydrozoa; order Anthoathecata; family Pandeidae; genus Neoturris; species Neoturris breviconis. The sequence continues at coordinate 24,777 of JAULBZ010000114.1, forward strand.
TCAGTTGAAGAAGCAATACTATGTGTTGGGGAATCTGAACTTGACAAAGTATCACTTCTTTCTTTTTCCTCCTTTGGTATAGCAGCCAACATCGTACGTACCAAAACCATTATAAATTCAACATTAATTATACATAACAGATTACTTAGACATATCTCTATATTCTTATCTGCTTTTGATGACTGCTGGAACTGAATATCTATCATACCTTGCTGAGTAGCCTGTTGTGATCGCATGTTAATTTCATCCATTTCAATTAATGATTCAGGGCAGTTATCAATCATACGAATGAGTGTATCTTTACTAACAGGTCGCCTATCATCTAACGTTAGAGTGTCTAATTTGACAGATATCTTAATTGCGTTATCAGACATCATACTTCCCGATACATCAAGATGACCAATAATAAATTCACTTAAAAGTAGGTCAGGATCACGTTCCAAGAATTCTTCTTCAAATGTCATGTCTTGTGGCTTTAAATAAATCTGCAGCAAAATTCTTTCTAATTCAAATTTGAAAGACAACGTAGTGTAAACAGATACACTTTCTTCTTCTTCATGGATACTTGCAAGCCTATCCATATTACTTCCAGGTATTTTCAGTGTATCTTTTGATTTTTTGGCAAGATTTTTGGCGTTCTTCTTTTTTTTAGGTGCATGTGCTTGTCCTTCAGCAATGTTTCCTTGTAATATCTTCATTGCAACATTAACATCTTCTTCACTCATAACCAACTGGATAGTTTCTAATTTCCCATGGATATCAATGTCTGGAATAGAATGATTTGCAGACGTTAAGTTACGAATGATATTAAGCTTTAGATTCATCGGCTTAACCAATTCCTTCTGCGCCATGATCTCCTTTCCTTCTTTTATCAATGATTTTAATAACTTTAAATTCCCAAGTTTAACAGTCATTATGTCAGTAATCACAGCATCTTTAGGTCGTTGATCTTTATTTAGTACCTTGAAAGTGTTGAACACACGTAGTTCACCTAAATCGATAAGTAGTGCCAGCTCAGCATTCGAATGAACGGGGATGACAATCATTGGTGCGCGTACTATAATATTTAGTTGATGCCGAGAACTATGGTTGTTATATTCAGTGACAGCGGCAGTTGCTTTATCACGAGCAGATTTACCGGCTTCCTTAATTGCATTTTGAGCATCTTCAAAATTATCAACAAAAGATAAGATATCCATTACAAACCGATTCAAAAACACTGCTTTCACTTGTCCTATGTTGAGCTTAATAAGTGTGTCCACAGCTTTTGGGTTTAATGCGTTTTCACCTTTGGTGCCACCTTCATACAATACTATTTCCAGATCAAACACCTGGTCACTCTGCATGGAAACAATCTTTGAAAACTTTGATTGTCCAACATTATCTTGTAGTTGCAGATCTCTCATGTTAGCTTTAACTTCCAGCATTGAATCCTGCATAATAACTTTTGCTGAAAGACCTTGAACAGTAGCTTGAGCCAGGTCAACAGAGGCAGAGCAAATAAATAAACCAACACCAGCCATAGAAGCAGTAACTCTTAATTTTGTTTCATCTGCTAATCCAACTTTCTCTTTCAAATCAATCGCAGGTTGGCAGAGTTTTTTACCACTAATTTTTTTCTTCTCTTCTTGGTCTTGCATTGCTAAATTGAGCCTGCTGCTTGACACTGCATTTGATATTCGTCTCTTTATAACTTCAGTTCTTTCACTTACTTGATTTAGTGGTTCAAGAACTTGTTGTATTAATGCCATTATGCTGAGCAGAGCTTCTTGATGCAGAACAATATACATCATTGCAACCTCTACCTCAATTATTTGTTCTGTTGACTGAAACTCATCTTTAAACTGTAAAGCACGTAACTGTGCTTCCACTGAATAGAAATAACTTGGTCCCAGGTTAAGAGACTGATTAAATTCACATCTTCTGTATGACACTTTTAACATATCAGTATTTTTCGGTGTACTCAAAATATCCAATGGTTCACCATCTTCACCCCAAGTCATTTCACGTACTACAAACCTTCCAACATTAGCATTAACAAACATATCCCATCTTCGGAGGTTTACTTCAGTGCCGATATTTTCAATGATGACTTCCAGACATTGCTTTTCTTTTTTTAATTCTTTATCAGATAGTGCCACTGATAATTTTAATCTTTTGATTTGAAACTTTAACTCGACTTTAACTTGATTAGCAATACCAGATTCAAATGTAGGAGCATCACTAGAAATAACCGTTATAACATGCTACACCCCGTGGGAAAAACCTTGTTCAAAGCCAGCAGTAAAGACGCTAGAACAATGTCATTCAATCTTGTTCTAACATCTTTACTGCAGACTTTAAACAATTATTTGCCCACTGAGCAATACCCTTCCTAAATCAAATCATTATCATACACGTCAAGAGTAAAAAGAATAATTGAGACAAAACACAGAGTTAATTGGAATGTCATGATTATGACTGTATTTTCTCTATTTGGTGTCAACGGTCTAATTAGCACTCTTTTTTTCCTAATAAGCACCTACTCTTTAATACAGGCGTCTCAATCCAAGTCGGCATCAGCCTGCTGGCTGCAAATTAGCCTCCAAAGATGCTCCTCCACAGGATAATGTCGTCATGAATTCAGAGGCTTGTTAAAAAGTACCCAGGGTGGTAAATAGAATTTTTTCTTTGGATCACTTTGCTTTAAAAATTGGAGAAAATGGGGCAAATTAACATTTTCGATTTCGAAAATAAAATCTTATACAGTTCTTTTAAAGTTTTTCTTGACATTAGTATATTCATATAAGCAGCTGCTCCGACTGTTTACTCATGGAATTGGCACAGACATTGAAACAGATGAATTTATTACAGTTGATTAATGTGTATCGAATAATTTCTATATAACTGAATGTTCTGCATGAAAGCATATTTTTCTAAGCTTCCACTCTCTAATTAGCACCATTTCCAAGATTTTTATTGTTGTTTTTTAAGCCCCCAGAATGCTAAGCACCAATGGGTGTTTAATGGAGTAAGAATAGTATTAAAAAATAAGAATGTATAAAACCTTACTAAATTTACCATGTTTTTAGATGTGTAAGGATCAATTACCTTGGCACAATATTCAATATACTTTCATCACCATTTGGTGGTGTATGGAATCCTGACTCTGAATCTTCTGAATCACTCAACACATCAGGTATGGATATTACAATCTCTTTGTTAATTTTGCTAACGTCACCAACTGATATACCCTGTGAGAGGAATGAAAATAACAGATTTAGTGATTTAGTTTTTTTCTGGCAAATGTAACCCACTACACATTTTGCTTTTTATAAGAACACAGAAAATTCGACCGAGGTCAGTTTTTCTTAAAAAAATGTGCTTAATATTTTCGAAAAATATACTGTGTGCCACCAAAATCTTGCTCTTTTTCTAAAATTTACTTGCCAGTTAAGACCTTTGAGAAAAAGAGTGTGTTAAATCGTCTGCTGTAAATTTAAATGAACTAACTGCTAACAAAATGGCGATTGTGTGGTGATGCCTACACTGCTCGCAAATGTTTTGAATCTCTTTGTGGCAATGTTGGATTTACAGCCAGTGTCATTTTCTGTAAATCATTTATTTCATTCTTGAACATAGAAAGGTAGGTTTATTTGCAAACAGGCGTAGTTTACAGCATGCTTTCATGTTCAAAACAACATTATTGTTTCTTCTTTTTCTATATGACATAAAAACATTTGCTAAGTTTGAATTTTTTTGTTATGATATCTAGAAACTTTATGTATATATTTTATGCGCACACACAATGTTATTGTGACATTAAAAATGTTGTAGTGTTGAGAATCATTATTTAGTTAGCATAGTAGAGCTTAGTGAGACAAATGTTATGAATATTCATTTTTAGTCACTGATAATTTTCAACTTCCTATTGACACCCTCTCTCATTATACCAACACATCCCCTAAAAATATCAAAGAAGCTTCTCTGAAATCAAAATGGCTACTTTAAAGTTATAAGAACTAGAACAAAAACTAAAATGTAACTTATTTGACTAACATTACTTACAGTGGTCAAGATAAGAGGGTAAATAATAACAGAGGAGATATTTTTGAGCATAGCTAAAGGGTACAAAGTCTGATGCTACGTTAAAAAATCCCTTTACCACAGTGATTATTTACTCTTATTTCAACCACTATGATACTACATGTTGACATCACAGTCCTGAAATACTAGCATGAGATGAGATGTTTTATAATAGTTTTTTCATGAAGAAAATCCATGAAGACATAAGGAAAGTTTGTTACCTTGCTAGATTCTACTTCATTGTCATCCCATATTGGTTTCTCAACTGGCTTTGGTAATGGCAAACTTTCAAATAGCTGCAATAGATAAGATAAAATGTTAAACAAAAGAAACCAAGCACAGTGTTTATGTGGAGGAGTGATTTTTGAGCATAGTTTCAGGCTACAAGAAACTATGCTCAAAAATAACCACTGTGGAGGAGTGATTTTTTAATGTTGCTGCAATGCTCAAAAATCACTCCTCCACAGTGTTTATTTGTTCTTATTTTGAACACCGAAGCAACTGCAAGATTGTTCACTTGGTCTCTTCTCCACAAAAAAGTAGTAAAAATCGTATCTGTGCAAAAGAGTGTTATGTTAATAACAGGGGGTAAAATAAATGTTGATCATCACTGTGGAGAAGATTTTTCCGCATGTTTTCAAATTGTTTGAAAATGTTCTGAAAAATCTCCCCTCCACAGTAATGACCAGCAATTATTTACCCTTTCCCCCCAACCCTGTGATTGATCAGTTTCTTCGGTATGAAGATTGCTCAGTGTCCAGTTTCTAATTGTACTGACAATTATCATTATTATTTATTTACAACCTCTCTAGTAGCAACCCTGATAACAGCACTGACTTTATAACCAGATAAATTGTGAGTTGCAATTAATGGCCCACTGGACATCTTCAAAGTCCACAGTAAAGAAGCTGGAACATTGTTTTCAACATTGTTGTTCTAGTGCCTATACTGCGGACTTTGAACAAGTTTTTTCCAACTGGGGACAGGTAGCTATTCTCAAAATCACTACTCAACAGTGATTACTTGCTTTTATCTCTCTCCACAGTAAAGCTGCTAGAATAACGTCAGACTGTTCTAGCATCTTTACTGCAGACTTTGAACAAGTTTTTGTTCACTAGGGATAAATGGATCAAGAAAAAAAACAACTTTTGTTCGGGTTCTTTCATGTTAATTAAAGTTAGAAGGGATTTTCATTGCAGCAGAGTCCGTTATTGTTTTTAAGCTGAATAACCTGTTGTGTTACAAAAATAAAAAAAGGATATTTATTTAGGCTTTGCCCAATATTAATCATGGAGAAATCAAAATCATATTTACATTGAATTAAAATCAAGAATCTTTTTATAAACAAGCATTAGCTGCCGAACATAACTGCCGAACATCACCTGTAGAGGAGTGCTTTTTTGAGTAGTTTTACAGTTTTTAGCTGCAAAGTTGAAAACTGCACTCAAAAAACACTGATGTCCGAGTTATTTTGAGACTTCATAAAGAATCATCATCTTCAGCATAACAGTATTTGATATAAGAGCATCACTGTGAAGGAGTGCACTTTTGAGCATAGCTTCAGGCTACAAAACCTAAAGCTAAGACCAAAAATCCCTCCTTCACAGTGGTTATTTGCTCTTATTTCGAATATTGATACAAGCGAGACAATCAATACATACCTTTAATGCTCGTGCAATTTTGTCATCCGATACAGCTAACTCAAGACAAGTCAATTCACCAGATACACAGATTCTGAAAAGTTACAGATTATAGATATCATAATAATTTTCTATTTTCATTTTTCAATCATATAAATATTCAATATTGCAACTGTTACTACTTACCAAGCATCAATAACAGTCAGACATCAACTGTGGAAAAGTGTTGTTTAGTAGTTTTCGGCTTTGCAGCTGAAAACTGTACTAGAAAACACTCCTCCACAGGTGATCCTCCATTATTTTTAGGCTTGCTTGTCGCAAAACTTTGTCAGCATAGCCAAAAGACATTGTGCTTAAAAGATGTTCCCTTTGGAAAATCACTATCAACATTGAAAAAAAAGTAAGATTTCAACAATATTGCAATAGATTTCTTCATTCGTATGGGGAAATCAATCAAGATTGTGGACTCAGTACTTTCTCAACAAAATATACTCACTGTTTTAAACGAGGATCTTGTGGAACAATAGCTTTTGCAATTCTACCATCAAAAGCCAGCGGGTACAGAATATGTAAAGATGATTGAGGATTTGACCGTGCCTTGTGAAGGTCTTCACCTGAAGAGCAGTAAATAATAAAAATAATTTCAAATTCTGTAGGACAAGATTTATAATTGGACCTGGGCGCTTATTCAAATTTCAGATTGTTAGGTGAACGCTGGCATGGATTCTTAATCAGGATTAGGCACTTAAATGGTCTTTTATGGTAACTGAAGATTCTTTTCTACATGTAAATCAGTGGTCGAAATAGGAGCAAATGATCAGTGTTGAAGAGTAAATCTTGAGCATAGTTACTGGCTCAAAAATTACTCCTTCAAAGCAATCATTTGCTGCTATTTCGATCACAGTAAATATTGATCTGACATGACTCAAGAAACAAATAGAGGAATCACTATACCCCAACTGGCATGGGAAGTCTAATTAACATAAATATCTCATCTTGACATCTAGAATGCCCAAACGACATTATTTCGCAGTTGCTTAAAATGTCCCCTACTTCCTGGTACTTACCCTCCTTGCAAAGCAGTATTTGAAGATCTGTTAAGTTCACTAGAAATCGATCATATGCTTTTTCTTGAACTTCTTCAAGGTTATCGATATCCTAAAAATAAAAAATTGATCAACTTGAGCAACATTTTTGGTAAATTTATAGTAACTAAATTTGTGCTGGTTAATTTTTGTGCATAGTCAATTTCACACATTTCAATTTCACATTATTGAAATTAGACCTTTTTATGCATCTTGAATTTCGTGTATCCTAAGAACATTCTGAGACAATAAAACATAAAAAGCGTGGTGGAGGGTACTTTTACGACAATGACATGTTTTCTAGCTTGCCGACACTTTTTAGGTCATTATTTCCTAACACCGTATTTGCTTAGCTGATGACATTCTTCTTTTTGGCAAACCTGACTTAAAGATTAGGACATTTTACATTAAGCTTGCAATGGGTTGGTATCTTTGATACAAAAAAACCAATCCATTACAAGATCACTAAGGCCATCTCCAAAATTCGTTTTATAAAGCAGATATTTTAGCAGCTTTAAAGTAGTCAAAATCAATAAATTCGAGAAAAATTAATTCTACAATGAGGAGTGTTAAGTCAATGAGTTTTACATACAAAATAATAAATGCTCCCCTTTAATAATAAACCCCCCTCAAATATGGAAAGTATAACATCCAGCACGTTGTTTAGTCGGATAAATATGGTGTGCAATACTATACTTTTCATAATAATATTAAAACATTTAACACGTTGTATTAAGAATCAGTTAGGGGGCTAAAATCTACAGTTTATAGATGGATTTACACTAGACAAAAACACTTCCACAAAAGCCAAAAGACATCACACAAATCACATGCCATGTGATGTCAATTCTACCATGGCATGTCTTCTTTTTGCTTTTGCACAAAATATTTCGCCTAGTGTAAATCCACCTTAATATTGCATGCTAATAACCTCCTCCCCAATGCTTTAGAAATTCTAGTCACAAAAACTCATTAGAATACCTTTGGATTAATCATTCGAATTTGACTAGGATCACTCTCCAAATTAAAACTTCCAAAATCTACAACTACCATATCAATGCATCTAAATAATCATTATTTATAATAATAAAATGAGTTAAGTTGTTCAAAACTTAACTAAGGGGAGTAGATAGTATCTTGGAAAACTTGCTGACATTTCACTCATACCGCTGCTTTTTCATTTAAGTATTATTTGTTTTTATGGGGTTTAATTTTTGTGTGTGCAGTTGATACAGAATTAAAATTGTTTTGCAAAAAAGCTGAATTCTTTAACTTTTTCCTGTTATTTTGTGGGAAGGCAAATATTTCAAGTAAATTGAAGAATAATACATTCTAATTTCAACGACTAGCCATATTACGCTCAAAATATTTATCATAAATTTATAAACGGTTGAAAAACAAAAAGTTGAAAAAGTTTATCCATTATTATTTTTTTAAATATTTTTTAGTGTAAAGATAAAGTTCCATTTGTGCAGAACATCTAACTGTGTGTGGAACAGCCTTTATTTTAAAACCAGTCCACAGATCACCAAATAACTGTCCAAAAACATCACCTGTGGAGGATGTTTTTTGATTACAGTACACAGCTTTATTCCATTAGTAGAAATTGATGTCACAAATTGTGTAACATAAAGAAGCTAAAAACTATACTAACAAAATACTCCTCCACAGGTGATATCAGACAGTTATTTTGATGGTCTGTTAAGAAAAGTCAATGATCTTACAAAGACACTCTTCGCATATTAAATTTCTGCTTCAAAGAAACAAATGCATAATATCAGTGACATTTTTACAGAAAATAAACGTTCTTTCAGAAGCTACTAATTTCTAGTAAAACTACTAATTTCTATTTCAAAGAATCGTCATGTATATTATCAGTGAGATGTTTACAGAAAGTAAATGTTCTTTCAGAAGCAAGCTCCATTAGAAAACTACTAATATTTATCACTAATGAGATGTTGCGAGCAACAGTCTGAATGATAACTAGTGGTCAAAACAAGAGTAAATATTCACTGTAGAGAAGAGATTTTTGAGCATAGCTACAGGCTTTGTAGTCTGAAGATATGCTCAAACATCACTCATCTGCAGTGATTATTCGCTTTTATTTCGACCACTAAATTATTACACAAGGCAAAAACTTGTTCAAAGTCCGCAATAAAGATGCTAGAACGATGTTTTTCGATGTTGTCCTTAGTGTCATTACTGCTGACTTTAAACAAGCTTTTGCCCTAGGGCCGAAATAGTACCTGTGAAGAAGAACAGTACACTTCTCCAATGTACACTCTAATCCATAGAAACATGAAAACTAACATATCATACCGAGCCTCAAAATAACGGCCGGATATCATCTGTGCAGGAGTGTTTTTGGTGTATTCATAGAACACTCCTCCCCATGTGATGTCCGACTATTATTTTAAAGCTTGCATACCCAGCAAGAGCACCTTTAGTTGGAACAATTAAATAGGACGATTTCACATTGATTTTGATATCCATTATCTAAAGAAACAAAAGTCATAAAATCATTTATACCTTGCTTAAAATAAGAACAAATAATGACTGTGGAGGAGTAATTTCTGAATATAAAGAAATCACCCTCTTCCAATTCTTGAGGTCAAAATAGAATTTGTTTACTATCCCTGGTTAGACTATCTTAATATAAAGCTATACTAAAAAACTCTCCTCCACAGTGATTTCTTGCTCTTATTATAAGTGTTCCAGAAGTATGAATTCAATTCAAATGGTCGATAATCACTGAAGAAGAGATTTTTGAGCATAGCTTCAGGCCTACAAAGCCTGAAGTTATGCTCAAAAATCCCTCCTCCACAATGATTATTTTCTCTTATTTCAAACACTGAACTTACATTCCGTTGATTCATCGCATGTAGCAATCCAGCAGTACTTGATTCTTTAAAGTCTTCAAATGTTGAATAAGCTCTCTCTTGAAGGCTAAAGAATAATATAAACGTATCCTCAATCAAGGGTGTAAATAAGAATTTGCAGAATCAATTAAAAATATTTAAAAATTAAAAACATTGAGTTTTAACAGCGGACATTTAAGTACTAATGATGACCAGAAATCGACATCCCCAACATAATTGTTTCTTTTAGGTTGTATATTTCCCCTTTGCATGACAGAATAAAGCTGGATATAAACCTAAAGTATTAGTGAGTGAGACTTCACCTATTGTCAATGATTGTTTGTCAAAATGTAATAAATGACCGTTGTGGAATAAGAGTGGGGGGTAGACTAGAAAATAGTTGGTCTAAGTAGGCTAATCAAAGTAAATTGGAAAGAGTGCTATGATAATGACATAGAAGGTGATATCTGGCAATATTCAGTTCTTTGTGTGAATCACCCTTATGCGCATATCGATCTTGATTACCATTTGCATTTTAAGATTGGGCATTAACTGGCTATAATGGAAATGGCTAATACAAACGTGAGAATAAACTATCTCTCCTTAAATCAATTATAGTTTTATGGACTGGACAACACCTACATTTCCAATAGTCATAAGAGAGTATCACCAGTCACTTGCTATCATGTTACTCACAATACTAACGACATAAACATGAAATAAGGAAGTATTGTTAATATTATTTTCAGCTTTTCCAATACACGCCAAAATATTATTAGGTCTAGACATAAACCATTGCTTAATATAGGACCAAAAAATCACTGTGAAGGAGTGATTTATGAGCATAATCTCAGGCTAAAGCTATGCTCAAAAATCCCTATTCAACAGTGATTATTCACTCTTATTTCGACCACTGCATATCCTTTTAATCTCTTTAACATTGGGAATGATTATTGCATATAGATTTGTAACAAAACTTGCAGACCAACTTCAATTGGCAATACATCAAAACAATTTGTACTTTGAAGGAATTTTTGAAAATCAGATTGCAATTATGGGGTAACATAGTTATAACTTACTTTTTTAACAAAACGTCTTCTGGTGGTTCAAAAAACGCAATCGCCTTATTGATACTATTCTAAAATTTAAATTATACATACAATTATACATACAAGTGACAAAAATGAATCTGTACAGAAGTGCGTTAGGTCAACAAACTTGCAATAATTTGGTTTCTTTGGTACAAAGAAACCAATCCATTGCAAGATCATTGACTCAGTAATCTTCTTTGTAGATTGTATTTTTGAGACATCCCATAAGCTAACTTCATTACTATTCAATTTTTTAAGAAAATAAAATTTGTATTACAGTATAATGACATTTTTTACGTATTCCCTTGCGTTCAAACGATTCTTATGCTCAAGGATTATCTTCAACCTTGTTGATATAATATCATGGAATGATACATAGTAAGGAACACTGCTATTTTGTTAAACCCTTTGGGAAAATCATAACAACAATCACAGAATAAAAATTACCACAAACAAATACAAATATACAAATTAAATTGGTCATTAATCCCATCTCTCGAAATAATCACTAAAGCAAGGTGATGTTTTAGTGTACGTTTAGATTACATGCAGCTATGATGAACCACTCTTATTCAATAGAATGTTAAAACAAAAAGACTTCATTTCAAGAATCCAAGAAGCCCAGAATCACCTAAAGTTAAATATATATACAGCAAGTCAACAGTACATGCAAGCTGGAATATAATATCCAGACATCACCTGTGGAGGAGTTTGGGTAGTTTTCAACTTTTTAACTGAAAACTATACTAAAAACACTATCCACAGGTGAAGACTGGCAGATTTATTCAGGCTTGACATAAAAATATAAAGATTTTCGCCCACTTACCGCATCATATATAATTTCTAATGGTTGACAAACTAGAGTGATACTTTGATCAATATTTTCTTTCTCTAATGGATTTGTTTCAAAAATCAAATCAAGCAATGGAGGATTGTCATCTACAGTTCCACCTATAAAGATCACAGTTGAAATAATAGTAAATAGGCACTGTGGAGCACTGATTTTGGAGCATAGCTTCGGGCTATGCTACCTGAAACTATGTTAAAAAAACTCTCCTCTGAAGTAAACAGTTGCTCTTATTTCAAATAATGAATGTTCCAACTTCTTACATTACTGGGGAAAAGTTATTAAAATTTATAAAATAGAACAGGTTGCCAAGACTAGAACAGATCATCGCCATTTTGGAGAAAAAAACATACTGTGATCAACATTTCTAATCATTAATGGTACTTCTTCATCTGTTGGTGTGCCATATAACTTCATTGCACCAATCTTAACACAGGCTCTACAAATAAACAAACAATTACATTCACGTAGGAGAACCATAAAAGCACTACAACTATCTTTTCTTTTTTATAATTATTTCAAAGCTGAAGCCACTACTAGGAGAGGGGCTACTTAGTTATTCAATCTCATGTTTACTTTACAACCCCTAACCAACTATGAGGCCCTGGAACATGTCAGACTATTACAGGGCTAACAAACTGGCAACAGTGCTTCCAGGGGTGTGGCTTAATTTGTGTAAGAAATATAATTAAACATGCTTCAGACTACAAATAAATTCCTACTTCTCAGTGAATATTATAATATTCTTATATCGACCACTACACAGGAGTTAAATAATTTTCACTGAAACCAATTATCATCAACATAATATTGGTAAGAGCAGAGTATAAATTCAACGATTTTAATTACAGTTAATTGATTCATGTACAAATCATTCTTCTTCAAAGTTTCGATTAGTCAACTTGAAAATTAGTAAATTTAAAAGATAACCTCAAATAACAGATGTGAGAAAGTGCATTTTTGGTTCCTACAAAAATAAGTCAACAAAAGAAGTCGAGATTTAGATTTTAAACACTCCTCCACAGATGTTATTTAGGCATATTTTAAACAGTTCACATACTTGATTGCCTGCGCTGAAGGTCTTTGTTTGACATTTGCAGATATTTCATCAAGAGTGAAACGTATAACATCCCCACATTTTCTTCACAAATTATAAAAGAGAATAATAAAGAAGTCATAAACTATAGTCAGTTATATGTAATGTTCAGTCTTCTCTATTTGACGAGTATGACAGCGTTCATACACACTGTCGAGCATTCATACACGATGACACACTCACAAATATTGTCAGGAGAACGATTCATCACACTTCCATATCCATGTTTCCCAGTGTAAAATTAATATTTCGGATATCTTTATCCTTACGTTAAAACCTTGAAATATCACTATAATAAATCAAGCATTATTATATTTTTGCCAGTCCAAAATAGGTAGAATGAATGAAGAGATTAAAGCTGGCGGTGAGGTATAATCACACTAGTAGTTTTTTTTATATGCATGGGAGCAGTTTCAATCACACTCGCAGATGTATTTACCAGTCTTCTTTATTTTGAGAAGCAGTATTTGAAATAAGAGCAAATAATCATCGTGGAGATGTGGTTTTTGAGCATTGCTTCACAGTGATTATTTGCTCTTATTTCGAACACTGGGAAGTGTTATGCACCACTTGTACGTTAGTAGTGGTCTAAATGAGAGTATAATCACTGTGTAGGAGGGATTGTTGATCATGCTTTAGGCACTTCAGACTTTGCAACCTAAAGCTATGCTCAAAAATCACTCCTACACAGTGATTAATTACTCTTATTTCAAGCGCTGCAATTAGGGTAACGTATTTACATTATACTGCAGTTTGACGAATGTATAATTCGCCTTCAAGTTAAAATGCGCAATGTTAGAATTATTTCTAAGTTAACAAAATTAAAGATCATAGCATTACCTGTAAACTACAGACAATTGGATAGAACAATACAAGCCTCGAGATAATGGTCACTCATTTTCTGTGTGGAGAAGTGTTTTTTTAAGTAGTTTTCAGATGCAAAGCTGAAAACTGCACTCAAAAATACTCCTCCACAGGTGATGTCTGACCATTATCTTGAGGCTTGATAACACTATTACATCTGTGGGAAAGAGTCGATTATCTTGTGTCAACATAATACCTTTACGTTGTCATATGTACCAGTCATATGTATGATCAAACACAATTAAAAGCATCTTTTAAGTAAAATTGAGACAACAACATTTCTTATGGAATATTTTTAATTAGGAAACTTACTCCTTTTTATCTTCCTCTCTGACAGTAACTGATATTCTTTTGAGTTGAAATTGAAAAATAATTCCAACATACTAAAACAATAATTCCAGAGTTAAAATTACTGTCAGTCATCACTGTGGAGGAGAGATTTTTCAGAATATATTCAGTCAATTTTCTGAAAAATCTGTCCTTCACAGTGATGACCAGCGGTCATTTTAACTCCTGATAATAAGTATTATAATAAGTCAAAATAAGTAATAATTGCATCTTTGGAGAAGATTGGCAAGTCAATACAATCAGTTGATTACTTTGCTTATCATTGATACAGTACTCTCTCCTGTAGATACTATTTCAGCCTCTAATACAAATGTTTTCATATTTTGGACAGACAAGATAATCATTGACTTATTACCACTAGACGTTTCATCCGACACAGGTATGCAGCTTCACAAAGATTACATTAGTCAAAAGGTGTCCACTATCCACCATATTATTATTGCGTGTATTTTTATATATAGCAACCAAGGTCAGGCGTTAGTAATAATGTTGCTTACAAAATTGATGATATTTAGTACTGATGTTGCTTAGATAGACAAGCATAGAAACACAAATAGCAGACACAACAGGTCAGGTAATCTACACATAGTTTGTAGGACATTATGGAATAATGTTTAAAATACAACAAGAACAACGCCGGTTCAATTTAAGTTTTGTCACTTTTGGTACCGTAAAGCTCCAAATATATATTAAGTTCGTTAGCATTTTTTTGGTAGGCTTATAATACTTGGTAGGCTTATACTTGGACTAAATGTTGTGTAAAATATTTATAGACAGGACTAATGAGAGAATAAAATTACCATACAGATAGCAACTAATAATAACAAATACAGCACAAAAAATTACCAAAGGGCACTTAGGTCATTTGAGGAATCATAAAACTTCTTTGTATTATCACCCACAGGGATCGAAAGTACATAAATGCTTTGTACGTCATAAGTTAAAAAAAATAACAAACAAACAAACTAGAGAAAGTAGCATTTTTTTCCTCATATATAAGCCCATGGAACATATGCTAGAATTTTGGTAGGCTTATATACAGGGGGGCTTTTGGAGTTTCATGGTAGTTGGTTTGTAGTCTAGGCTCTTAGTACTGCTTTTGGAAGAAGTTTACTATTGTTACTTATAAACGTGTTGCTTATAAAAAAGAAATGTGCAGACAAATAGACAATCAATAGATATTATGAACCAAACTGTGAAATAAGAGTAAATAATCATTGTAAAGAAGGAAAACTTAAGCATAGCTTCAGGCTTTGTAGCTCAATAATCCCTTCTCCATATTGATTAACAATAATACTGATCTTACATCTTTTGGAAATGCAGTGATCACTTCGTTTTCACTGTAACCTATTGCATCATAGAGTTTCTTCATTTCTGCATCTTTTTCATCACCCATTAGTTCTAAATTTAATATTAAATAAATTTTTGAGACCAAGATATTACAGTAGGCTGTACATGGATCTCTAAATGAGGTTCACCCTAATCAAGCTTGCAATTGATTGGTTTCTTCGGTACAACCATAATCAAATACAAGATCGTTTAGATCCATGTAAAGGCTGTTTAAAAAATCCATTTCAGTATTGCAATTGTTACAATAGATTAATTCTAATCGCATTTATATTCTTTTTAGTCGTCCTTCTTTCATTTGTCTCGAAATCTTGCTCCAAAACCAACTTCTTTGTTAGGGCTTAAATCCACTAAAACTGACAAAAATTAAAAGAAAATGTGCAGAAGTGTGTTAGGCCAATGAGCTTGCAATGGATTGGTATCTTCGGTGTGAAGAAACTAATCCATTGCAAGATCATTGACTCAGTACTCTCCTGTTGATTTTAACTTTGAGGCAGTCCCTAAGTCCTGTCAAAACAGACCCCTTACTTATGAATTTTATTGAACATGATTTTTGCTGACCCAAATACCGTAATTATTTGATTTGGCGCCTACCTTCTAATTAGCGCACACCTCGAATAAGCGCACGCCCTTTGACATAACCTTTGAAATTAGCGCACCGAATCGAATAAGCGCACACCAGTATCCCGTTAGGGTGTGCACTTATTCGGGAAAAGTAATGAAAACAGCGGAAAGTTGAATTTTTCTTTAATATCTCAGTATTTGAGAGTACTATATTAATATGTTTTTTGTTACATTTTATTCTATAAAGACATATTTTGTTAAGAAGATTTTAATTTTTGTTTATCATCTATTTATCTTTGGTCACCTTTAGATATTAGCGTGCACTCTCAAATTAGTGCACGACTCGAATAAGCGCACACCTTAGAAACTCAATTTTGAATTTAGCGCACAGTGTGCTAGATCACGGTAAGTGCTACACCTTAGAAAAATATTTATCACTTATTCAAGAGTAGCGTTAACTTTGAAACTTTCAGAAAAGCTGCAGTGTTTATTTAAGAGTGGCGCTAATTTAACCCTATTCAAGCTAGAGGGGGCGATTCGGCCACCCCTGTGACATTTTATGCAATAACTTTTTTTATATTAGTCTGATTGACCTTAAATTTTATTGACTTTTTCTAAAATTTATTTGGAGTCATTTCCCGATGGTTGATTTAAATGTCACCCATTTTAATCAGTTTGTTGGCATAGAACGAGAAGGGAAGTTTTGCCACTTGGAAATGCTTTCAAATCTGCATAAACAGTCACACTTGCTTCCAATTTTTGTTGCAAATTATCTAATATACACTGGAGTTACTTTAGCAATGTAAATAAAGTTACATTACAACTTTCTTCAAGAGAACTAACTGAA